>WSYQ01001435.1:0-118799 GCA_011426435.1 Lysiphlebus fabarum
GCAATAAACTAATCCTTATTGCTGTACGAAAAATTCAACTTTGTGATTATTTTTCAAACAATTCTTAAAGGCAAAAGTGGTATTGTTATTAGTTATTATGGTGATGCAAATAACACATCGACAATATCAATACTCGTTCATCCAGACATGAGCATAAAAGTAATCTAAATTTTTATTTTTCATATTTTAAACTTTTAACTTGTTATATTTTTAAATGTACTATTATTTTCAGATAAAAATTAAAAATAAATTTTTTAACAACTTTGATGGCATTGATAAAGTAAAGTCTCTTCAAGACATTTTATCTCTTAAAATGAATGATAAAACAAGAAAAGAAGAAAAAGAATTTCGTAAGAGAGCAAAGCTTGTGAATCCTTTATCCAAACTTAACAATCAACGTACAAAATTACCACAATTACCAAAACAGAAAACAGTCTTACATCAAATAAAAAAATCATCTTTAATAAATAAAAGACGAGTACCAAGACAAACAAGTTTAAAAAGATTATGATTGATAATATGTATTGTCTGTTGTATTTTTAGTAGTTAAATAGTAAAATGATTATTTTATTGATTTTATAAGATTTACAGATAATAACAATTGATTATTAATGAAAAAAATCTAAAGTTCATCTTTTTTATTATTTAAAAAAAAATCAAATTTTACCACTCAATAATTAAGTGTATTAGATACAACTTCAAATAATATTTATAATTCTGCAATGTTGCTATACAATTGATTATAAGTAATATAAAATTCAGGTTTGATTTTGAATCAATATAAATTGATAATCATTATAAAAACTAAAAAAGTAAGTTAGTGTATGAATAAGAATAAGTTAGTGAAATATACAATTCATGATATATATCTGCTCACATGCAGACTTTTAAAAAATTATTATGCCATTATTATCTCCAAATATTTGAAAGATCTTGCTACAAGACGTTTTTTTTTTCGTTTCACCCATCTTTTTTATTTATCAATTATTGATTTCTAGAAAAAAACGTTAATAAAATTAATAAAGTAAAACGTTTATTTGGCATAGTTACAATTCAATTCTTAAAAAATGGAGCAAAATAATACACATACTTATACTTATTATTTGTAGATAAATTTTTCAATATAGGTATATTATTATTGGTATACAGCTTGATTAATACAAAAAATAATCACAAAGTTGAATTATTTATACAGCAATAAGGATTAGTTTATTGCAATTTAAATAACAATCACAATGAGATTTTGACGTTTATTTACTGACGACTCGAGTATAGGGCCGGTGGGCTGAGGTGTACAGGGATAGAAAACTGCGCTTTACGTAGTGCGCCGTTCGCGAGTAAAAGTGGCGCACTCTACATATCCGCCGTATGCTAGGACACCCCCTCCACTAAAGTTTACTCTCCTGGTCTCTAGTCTTCTTGATATTTTCTTAAATTTATTATTCAATTATTTTATCAATCTTAATTTATTTATAAATAGTATCTGGGATAAAATTTTAAATATTCAATAAAAATAGCAACCTGGCACGTAACATCAGTTATTAAATTATTTGTATTGAATAATTGAAAATCTCAAAGGTTATTATAATAAAAAAAAAGTGCTCTCACAATTTTTTTATTATAAAAAAATAATATAAATTAATCATTGATCATTTAAATCAATATCAATAAAATTGCAATTAATAAAAAAAAAGGAAATAAAAAATTGTATATTTTTAGTTTAATATTATTTTTAAAAAAATTATTCTTTTATTCATTGTAGAAATTTTATAAATTTACCCTCCTGTCAAATTGTGGCAAATATGTACACACAAAAAAAATTGGAGGTTATATATCATGTATATTCATAATTTTTCGAGATTTGTTCAATAATCAAATCGATTAAAATATACAAGAAATAGTGTTAAATTTACAATTTTTTCAACTGAACAAACAGATTTGTTAAAAACATTCTTATTTAATACTTTAATTTATAAAATTTTTATTTGGCAATTTTTTTTTAATCAATGTAAACAATGAAAATAACTACTTAATCGATGAAGCCAAAAAAAAAAAAATGGCCGGAAAAAAAGTTTGACGCATGCACACATTTTTTTTTTGGAAAAAAACATTTAAAAAAATTGAAAATATACATTGTTTATAAATTGAATATTTAATAAACAAATGTACAGAAAAGGATCTTATTATGCTTAAAAAATTCTTCACAAAAATTGCGAGAACCAAGGATACCATTGGAAACTGAATAATAAAATCTTTATAGTTATTTTTCAATTGAATTGTATTTAATAACACTCATTGTTATAAACAATAGCTGATAACTCATTAACGCATTGTTGAAACGATTTTTGACAAGAGCGAGTGGCTCTTGGTATTAACGAAATAAACAATTTAAGACCAAAAAGATGAATGTCGGTCGATTTTTTAAAGAGTTATGCGATTTATAAAAAAACGCATATTTTGTTATTTCGCTAATTAACAAATTTCTAATAATAAAAAAAAATATTTAAACTGTTATAAAGATAGTTTTTTTCACTCTCTATATCCTAAGATTTCCCTTTTATCTATTTTTAATAACAATAAGTTCATTAACAATTAAATTTTTTTTTTATTATTCTCGGTCATAGGATTTTCCCAGACCTTTTATTTGACTCTTATTCGAGTTTTCTATCTTAATTATTAAAGAAGCTGTGACAATTATTAAAAAAAACGCAGTGAATTGATACTATTAGGCTCCACAACTGCATCTATCTTCCTAGCTATTTGTTATAATTATAAATGCATTTAAATTTTCATAAAGTCATTTTTTATATTAACAAATAACAAATGCTACAAATTATTAATATATTAGTATACTATATTAGTATTATTAATAAATAATAATCAATCTCATTATTTTGTTATATATATCAAAAAATTTCTAAATGTTGGAACCGGAAGCAGAGTATTAAAAAACAATACTTTACAATACTCTGTTTCTTCATTGCGATCAAAAGTATTCAAATAATATAAATATATGTTGGGTTGCCACGCACATTATCTATAACTTAAAAAAAAAAATTTTTCGGATCGAACATTTAAAAAAAAAGCAGTTTGGAAAATTTGAGAGATTGAGAATAAGTTTACGGGTTAATCGACCGTGGCAGCATACCATGATGGCATTTAAAAAAAAAGAGGAAAGAAAATAGCGTCATAGGATTTTCCCAGACCTTTCATTTGACTCTAATACGAGCTTTCTATCTTAATTATTAAAGAAGCTGTGACAATTATTAAAAAAAACTCAGTGAATTCAATAGTAGTAGGCTCCGCCTACGTAATAAAAAAAAGACAATTACTTTTACAACCACTGACCACTGACCAACTATAGTAATTTCTTGATAATGAATATATTTAAAATTATGTGAATTGTTCATTTGAATAAATAAACAGCTACGAAATATGATGCGAATAGAAAAAAGACAATTAACTTTACAATTATTCTCTAAAAATTTATTTAAACTGTTTTTCTAGTGGTTTTTTCTTGATGAATGCATCCGAAATTACCTAATTAGTTTGATAAACAAATGCATTTGAAATAATTAATTAATAATTTTTAAATGAACAATTGGCTAAAAAAAAAGATGTGAATGCAAAAAAGAACTTGAAGAATAATTATTTAAACATTTATTTATGCAATTACATCTTTTTTTTTAGCTATTTAATATTCAAAAATAAACTTTTAATAAATAGTTTAGAATTCTCAAATAAATGATTCGTTATTGGAGAATATGTAATTGCAAAAGTAGACAATTATTTATGTAATTACTCTTTCATAAATTATTTATATAATTCTATTTTTCATTTTAGCTATTTCCACCTACTAAATTGAAAACATGAATAATTTTTTTAATGAACAAATAGTTCCGGAAGAAAAGATAATTCAAAGAAAAACTCCGGAAGATGATCAAATGACTAAGGGAGAATATTGATTTGTAAAAAAAAACGAATACAGTAGAGCCTTGATTATCCGAACCCATTCGGTCCGCAAATCGATCGGATAACAGGAATTTCACTTTTGAGAGATTGTTAATAAATATACATATATGCATACATACATACATTATTTTATATAATTATAATTATTATATATAATTATATATTATATATTATTATAATTTTTATATAATTATATTGAATAATGTAATAATATTTATTTCATAATCTTATTAATGTTTTAAATAATTTAGTACAGTACATGTTTTAGTTTTAAATATTTTATGTATACTGTAACTAATTTTCTGACCGTTACCTGCGAGAAAACTGGCCAATCGTAACAACGAGGACTTCTCACCAACCTCCTCTCTTACCGCCAGGTGGGAGCCAGCTGGTTCTATTGGCAACCAACAACCGGGGAAATAAAACGGGAACAACGATCGACATACGATCATTCGGTAGCGGCCTACTCAGTAAGAAATAGTAGAGGGGCGCGGTCCACCAAGTAATTGTCAGTAACAACGGGAGCTTGCCTTATGTCATACTTTTGTATTTCGTATGAGACACGGAAACGTGATGAAGTCCTTCACGGGCTAGACGTCATTACTGAGTATATCCTTAACTTCAGGTTGAATCACTTGCTTAACCACCAGTCAGGCGTGATCGAGAGATTCATGCCCCGCAATGCCTTACAGAATCAGCTCCGGGTATCCTACACACCTAGTGCACCAGGTAGCTGGAGGTAGTGGCCGACATAAAATTGCCTCGCAAGGACTCACCCAAAAAAAGCCACTACTCAACCAGCACCTAGTGTATAGGTTACCCTGGCATAGGGTATCCTCACTTAGTGCGAGAGAAATCGCTTTCACCACGTCTTGCCTATGCAACAAGGTAACGATATCGTGATCGCTTACGGGAGCGTGCACTAGCACCAGGTCTGCCAGCTAGCTTCCATGGAAGCCAGGAGGCAGGAGCCCTGGCCAGCTCGAGAGCCGGTTAACGACTGACAATATTGTCCGACTTCTAGCTAGATATACGGATCCCGCCCTACTCTCCGTTTCTACTACTCCACACTGTCTGCACGCACACCTGATGCGGCTCTCTAGTGGGGACGTGTCGGAGTAGGGTTTGTTCACTACATGACCGGATAGCTCCATCTAGTATCCAATATCTTGTTGGTATTACCGGTCCACACGGACACAATGGTCTGCAGATAGAGCAATCTAACTGTATTACTTATCTTCAAGCCAACACTGTTTCCCATGTGTATTGGCCGATAAGCATCTACGGAACGTAATTATTATAAATAATAAATACCGGTAACACGAGAAATGCCAATTCTCGTTACAATACATATTGAAAAACATATGATTAGATATTAGATATCCATTTTTCAATACATTTTTGATACATACATGAAATATTTTCACAATATTTATAAAAATCAAACCACAAAATATGTACTAAAATAAAAATTATTTTTTCTCTCGCTACACACACACAATTTTTTTTTATTACATAACTTTTCTTGATAATTATCCACTGTAATCCAACGAAATTTTTCAACATTTTCGTTAGTAATGAGTTCATTTACAATTTGTCATTAAATAACATTGAAATTTGACTAGTCCATCAGAAAACGTTATAAATATATGTCCTTTGATAACCCTATTTGATATATTTCGAGAAAAAAAGAGAAAATATATTTATGAATCCAGGTAGACGTACCCTTGGCGCTGCAGAAGTCGAATTTAAAAGCTACTTCATGTCCGAATGGTGGTGAAGACCAGTCTAATCTAAACGTATTACCAGCACGTTGCCGAGCATCGAGTGTTGGAATCGACATTGACATGGTATCAGAATTCGATCCATCTTCATCAGACAGTGGCGTCGTATCCAGATGTGCAGTTGTCAAGCCTCTCAAGTTACGTTTGTGTCGTCCAATATTTGGGCGAAAAGCAGTTGGAAAAATCAAACGTGATCTAAGTAATAGTGGAGGTAAACTTGCTAAAAGTGAAATTGGTACACCGATCGAACTAAAACCAGTAAAACTTCGAGATCCTGAGCGTGAAAAGCGAAGGATTGCGCGCAAGAAAGAAAAACGAGCAACTTTAATTCTTGGTCTAATAATGGGAAGTTTTATTGCATGCTGGCTCCCTTTTTTTTTTCTGTATATTATCAAACCTCTGATACCAAGTTTTACAATACCTGCGCAGGCATTTGTTATTGCTTTTTGGCTTGGATATATCAATTCAGCTCTCAATCCTGTCATTTACACAGTATTTAATAAAGATTTTCGTCGGGCATTTCGAAGAATACTTTATAAATAGTACAGAGCTTGTCCACAAAAATATACGTTTGTATTGTAAATGGTATATCAGGAAAATGGAGAAAAAAAAATAAAATGTCATTATTGAAAAATCGAAATGATCAAACCTATATAATACATATTTAATCTTTTTTGTAATTAATTAATCTTGAAATCTGATGAGCTGTGCACCATGAAATCCTTTTAACTATGACTCCCCCTAATCACTTCCAAAAACAGTTTTTCACTAACAAAAATATGCTATGTAATGTTTTTTCAATGTAAAGTATAATGAAATATAATGGGGCAAAATAATGATTTTTCTGATAATATCGCGAAAACAAAAGAGTTTACAGAACAATAATTATTGAAAAAACGTAAGGAAAAAAATTAGCTACAATTTTATGAAAATTAATAATGTCTCCGGGCAATCGAATAAGAGACGCAGATTTTCTTTCTCTTCTTATTCGAAGATGAAATCCGATGCTGATTTCCGAGATATTTAAATAATATAATGTTTTAGATCAACGTTTTATATTGGAAATTTATTTTATTTATAACAATTTTTGTTAATAATAATACAAATGTGTTTAGAAAAATTTCTATTAAATTTATGTTTCAGAAAAAATATTTTAATGTAAAAAAACAAAAAATTAATTTGCTCAAAGAAAATGAACAATAAATATATTTCACATCATAATGTTTCATTCAAAACCTGTTTTTCATTGAAATTGTTATAAATTTATTTGTATTGTTATTAACTATAATATATAATATAATGAATACAAAAAAAAGCTTAACAGTGGAAGATTTTTGAATTCGTACACATCGGTAGTTATAAAAGAGATTTCTGAAACTGTACACTTCTAGTAAATTTTTAAGCAGCATTATCTAATTATTATTTAAGGATTCAGGGGGTAATTTTTGTGCTTTTGTATTAAACTACCTACAAATTCTCAAATAATATAAAAACTTCTCAAAAAATGTCTCTGAAATCACAAAAAACTCCAAAAAAAAAAAAAAATGTGACTCTATTTTGAAGTATCATTTTATTCAAATATTCCGGAATTGAGATTCAATTAAATCTACGACTGGAAGGAAAAAAAATATTTGCGTTTCTTTCTAAATCAGCCGAACGATAAAATCGTGGTCCACTTGTTAAACCTTTGATATATGATAGGAATATAAAGGGAAACACGGAATTTAAGTCCAAGGCTCTCTGCGACGGCTTATCACAAATTATGGCTTTTTCCATATTCGTAGTGGTTCTATTACTTTTTGTGGACTTGGAAAAAAACAAGATTTATTTTTGTAGAGGTAGCTAAGAAAAAAAAAAAATTCATATTTTTGGACATAGAAAAAAATCTGCCCTTACCGTTTATGTGTACCTTAGCAGTATCTACTAATCACGTAATTAAAAACTGCCCGCAAATATTTCCCTTAGCATTTATATTCTCTAGCAATCATGCCGGGTGTCCTATTTTTATCTGGATTTCAATAACAGATTTTTTTTTTTTAAATATGGCTCAAATTGAAAAATTGTTCAAGTAAAAGTTGTAGGAATCAGAGGGGGACATAGAAAAATTTAAAAAAAATCGAAAAAATTCAAAATGACGGAGTTTCCAGTATAAACATAATTTTTTTAAATGGAAACAATATTTTTTTTCGGACCGAAAAGTTTCTTACATCAAAACTAACACTTTTTATTTAAAAAATTTTTCGATAAAATCAACTTTTTTTTGGCTAAATTTCACCTTTCAGTGGATTTTACTCGAAAAATATGCTTCCAATCAAAAAATATTACTTAAAACAGTTGTAGGGCTCAAAAAAACAAACAAAAAAAAAAGTTACAAAAAAATTCAAAATGGCGGAGTTCAAAGTATGAACGTAGTGCATTTTGAGGTTAGATGGTTGTTTTTATATTAAAAAATAGTTGACAACAAGCCTAACACTTTTTCTGAATGAATTTTTTTGGCCAAAGTCATTTTTAAAAAGTTACTATTTTAGAAGCCTTTTTTTAAAATTTATTTTCCTCCTCCGAAATTGCTCAAAATGTAAGGTTTACCCCTTTTCACTTCTTTGCACGCGTGCATTTTATGTTTTGGAGAGAGTTTGTAGTGTCTGTTCGCATTTCTCCGTAATTTTTCCTTTACAGAGATATTTCTATAAGATAATTAATTAACTCCTGAGGATCTTAAAATTATAATTTAAGGAAAAAAAAACACTTCTGCACTTCTTTCACACGAGCGAACCTAAATCTGCATAAATCTGCAAAATTTATTTAATTGTATTCAAAAACAATTTTCAATTAACAAAAGTTGATATGCCCAACCCATTACCCCAACAAAAATTAGTCTCAATGAAAAGACGGAAAAACAATAAAAAATACGACAAATAATAATAAAATTGAAATATGGATTATTCACCTGGTGAAATTGTGGATATCCTCTTAGTACTCAGGAGAAGTCCTGGCAATTATTTACGAGCTGCATTTAACTATCGTCGTCAATATCCAAATCGTCACCGTCCGTCTTACATTACCATAATGTCGCTCGAACACAGAGCTCGAGCAGAACATTTGACACGTTAACGACCACGAGAGGATATTGATGATGTCAACGGTATTAATGCAGCTCGAAATATTGCCATTGATTACTCTTGACCCTCACTTTAGTGTCCAAGTAATTGCTGAAAGACTAGGTGTTTCACGAACACAGTTCATCGAGTCTTACGGCGTACAAGACTTCGTCCTTATCGGATTTCATATCACCAAGTGCTTTTAAAAATGGCTTTAGCCAAAAAAAATCATTCAGAAAATGTGTTAGGCTTGTTGTCAACTATTTTGAATAAAAAAACAACCACCTAACCTCAAAATGCATTATGTTCATACTATGTCACAAATGTATCGCAACGTTATAAGGTGACTGGACTAAAAATATTTTTTTATTACAAAAGGTAGAATTATAATTATTATTCTAATTCAAAGTTTATACAACAAATAACAAATTAATTATAAAAATAAAAAAATGACTGAAATTGAGAATGCTTTTTTCTGATAGGTTCGATAGAATTTCTAGAGACGCTTCCTCAAGGCCAACTTCGAAGTTTTTACGACAATTACTCCAGAAGTTATGAATATTCTTTTTTTTGGGGATAAATCCAATACTACGGCTGAGGTCCTTTAGCTCCTAGCCTCTGTAATTAACAATAATAATTAAGGATTTAAAGTAAAATTTGGATCAGGCTGGCCTTATTTAGGATGAGTTGAAGTTTTTTTCATACTATCTTGACCAGAATAAATTTAAAAGAATTACAAGTTACAAAATATATTTTGATTATTCAAGTTTCCGTCAAGTTTAAATCAAGGTGGCTTTGTCCAAGAAGAGTTTAAGTTTTCTTGATGCTATCTTGAACAAGATATTATTAATTGAGCATTTGAATCAAATCTTGATCAAAACATTGTCAGGCTTTTTGAGTTGAGAAAATATTGATAAAGATTTGAGGCCGAATCAAGCTGACCTGATCGGGTTCTTAATTAGGTTTTTCTATCTCCTTCAATCTTTCTTTCTTTCATGATTGTAGATTCAATCTTTCATTTTTGTACATTCATCTAATTCAAGTAATTATTTCTTTACTTTTTTTTAGTTGTGAAATGTATCCATAATTTTCACCCAATTAAATATATAATTGAATATATAATTTTTTACCAATTCACGGTACTTACTATAGATCTGACTTATCAACACTGTACAGAATAAAATTTTGCGTTGTGCTGGAGTGGTATTCAATGTTTTGCATGTAGCATTATCGATATATCTATTCGAAAAGTTTTTATGATCTAGAAAAAAAAATATTTGACAGTTGTACTGAATAGTCTTTCCAAGTATTGTTGAATTATTGTGTTAGGCACGTTGTGATATCACAATAAAAAAAACTCAACATTGTTTAACAAAAAGGCTCTTATAAAAGTTTTCGAACGTAGTACAATGGAGACAGCATTTCACATGCAATATTATTTATATACATATGTACATATGAAAACATGTATAAGTACCGGTTTATAGGCAGTAACACATGATTGAAAAACTAAGACATTCAGTTTGTTAAATTGGATCTTTGAAAACCCGCTTGTCAAGTTATCAAAAATTAAATTAAGGTCAACGAACAACTGAAAAGTTCATTTTAAAGGTTTATAGTTCAGACATCAGCACGCTGGTCTGCAGATGATAGAAAAACTTCAATGCGCTGGTTTGCATTAACACAAAAACCTCAATTTTAACTACCGTTTTTACCATCTTATATAATTACATAAAAACAAAATAAAATCTGATTTCAGAAATTTTACGAACACTTAAATAATCTGAAAACATTTTTATACACGGATAGTAATTCACATTAAGTTTGACTATGGTACTACATTAACAGATACCTGTCATTAAAATGAAACAATATTAACAGTAAATATAAGACAAAAATAAACTTTACTATTAGAAGCTATAATGCAAAATTAATAGGAATATTTAACAAAAATTTTGTAAGTATGTCTATGTCCATGTTTGAAAAGTTAATATACCTCTTTTCAAAGACTACTGTATACCATAGTAATTAATCAGTATATTATTTTTCCTTTGATTCATTCTACATGTTACGTTAAATAAATTAAAAGTCCCTAACTCATAAATATTAATGAAACATAGTAGTTTTTAGTATTAAAAAGAACTATTTTTTGTAAACGTTATCCGCTTTATTACCCGGGATGAAAAAATAAAGTATTTGAAAGGTATTATTGATACTTTATAGTGTTTGAATTATATCCGGTGATATTTATGAGTGTTTGTGAGAATGAGTATTTTTTGATATTTTGTTGGTATTATCGAAGACTAATTCTCGGATACAATTATCCCTGACCGGTATTATTAATGTTCGAGTATTTCAAAATATATTTGCAAAGTATTTTGATACTCGAATTTTAAGGGACTTAGAAAAATTTTATCATCTCTACTATAAAGAATAAATTTTTCACTTAGAAAATTTTCAGTATTGTAGTACTGAATTATACTCATAAAATTCAATAACTTTTACAATTAAATAATTTATTTATAAATCAATTAATAATTCTGTATATCATTAAATTAATATTTAAAATTTATTTTAGAAATTATACTGATAATCACATTTTTTTCTTATATATAAACTATTGTCCTTGGTATTTTAATTTGTTAAAATGAATTATTTATAATTACTTGTTTAATATATTAAATTATCTTTGGATCGAATATCACCGGATACAATAGTATTTTTGAATATTTATTTAGCAATTATTCTAACCGGATACAATTGTATTTCAAATAATACTCGTCAAACATAATTATCCCGCTAAAAATACTTTTCAAGCGATATTCGAAAAGTTTTTCTCATGGCGCTCAGGGATACTATTTCAAGTGTCAAACATAATTGTATTTCTTATAATACCTCGATTTTTTCATCCCGGGTAGTCTTGAACTGCCTTGTGGGATCCTAAACAAACTTCCATTAGCTTCCCAATAAAATCAAAACATTTTTGCCAAGTCCCTAACCTTTTTCAAAGGCTTGATTGAAAGGACTTCAAAGACGTTAAGATTTATCCGTCTTTCAGAAGCGTTTCGGTTTAACAAAAATAAAATTGAATAAATTTTTCAATAAATATGACTTCAAATACTTTTGGTTTCAAAACTAAAGACTAAAGAACTTATTTTAATGAAAATTCGAGAACTATAAAAAAAGTCAAACTGCGCGATATGAAATTATTAATTTATAACTTGAAAAACTTTTTTTGAGGATTTATCTTAAAATATTGATGTTATCACCTCTCAATTAACTGTATTGCTTAACTTTTTTCTGTTTATATAATTTTTGAAAAAAAAAATTTAAGTTCATCTTCTTGTTAACGTTTTTATTTTCACATTTCGCTTGAAATATTTATTTAGGTATGATGGATCCGGTATCGATCCGAACCTTACGAACAAACATTATATCTAGATCTGATTCGTATTCAAATGCCTGATCAGAGCTGGATCCAGTATTTTGATCCATTCCGGATCATGTATCTTTACTTTTTCTTAATCCTTAATTTTTTAGTTAACAACGATTTAACTTCATATCTAACGTTTTGAAAAGAGGATAAAAAACCAGATTGTGGTAATCAGAAGAGTTATTAGATTTCTTAAGGTTGAATGTAAATACGAGTTCCCTCTACTCGATTTTGCTAATTTTTTTTTTAATCGCTAGCTAGAATAATTCTCTATTTTGTAAAATTTTATACAAATTTTTGGACCGTTAATTAAAGTTGACCGATTTAACATGGCCGTAAACGGAAAAACCCACGTTTTGATCTGTATCTAAAAACCCCTCTCTACTCGAAACTACTAAATTTGATTTAGATTTATAGATTTTTTAATTACAAAAATTTAAAAAAAAATTCATCAATTGCGGTCGTTTATTTTAGAAGATATTCAATCGCAAATGATTAATTAACTCATAAATTTGTAGTGACCAGCTGGCTCACAATCACTATGCGGCAACGGTATCTACTGTCTCACTTTCTTTCTCTCTTCTTCGTGTGTCGTTGTGAGAGCCACACTAATACACCAATAACATTTAAAGCAATTTAAATAGGAATATGTTTATATATATATAAATATATATAAACATTATTTATTTATACATATATAAAAATGTGATTATAATTAAATATATATATTCATTAATATATTAAATTCATATATTAATATATCAAATATATTAAATAATGTCGATATTAAGAACAATGTTTAATTTGGAATATGAATAACAACAGCTGAGATGATTTTTTGTTTATATATTTATTAATTTCTTAATTTATTTTTTATTAATTTTTATGATAAGAGATATAATATTTTTCTTATGTCTGCGTGTCAGTTTGTGGGTAATTGCGGTGTCTCACGATCTGAGTTTTCACAGGTAAAGTAGTATTGGTGCATGTAGGTATGGGCCGGTAACGCACACAGATACTACTGGTGTGACAGTCTCGAGTATATATTTTGGGCATAGAGGGCACCAATTTATTTCAAAAAAGCAAGGGCTGGGGCGAGCCCCTTTAGCACAAAAAAGTTATTCGGCGATGGGTCTTACATTCAACCTTAATTGATGTAATGTGTATCACAATAGCAGAATTTGTACTATTATACAAAGAGTTAATTCCATGTGTTTTTTAGTTGTAAAAAACGGATTTGTACAAAATATTATCGATTTAATCAATAGTGATGGCCAATTTAGAATAGTATTGTCATCTTTCTAAAATTTTTCAGAAAAAATGTTTTAAAATTAAAAAGTTATCCCTTTTATACCACAATTTCAGGTTAAGAAGAGTAGGAGAAGGTCTCTTTTTCTTTTATTCAAATTTTTAATAAAACATGTAAAAATTTACATGTATAAAAATTAGATTTATTATTAAAATTAAAAATTAGAACATTTTTAAAATTCCATATTTATTTTCCGATGTGGCTATTCGTACAACTAAAGACGAAAAGATGAAATATCCCTAAACTTTAGTGATATTTTTTTTCGTCTTTTCGTTATTAGTCGTAAATATTGTTTATATAGAAAGACTCTGTATCTTTTCGTCTTTAGTTGTAAATATTGCTTATGTATAATATATACATCTAAAAACAAAAAGATGAAAAGTCTTTGCTGGACTTGGAAAAAAAACGAATTTCATTTTTCTGGACTTCGAAAAAAAATTTTTTATTACCCATGCATGGTTGGTAGATCTTGTTATAGTTAGGGAGCACATCGTGCTTTGGCTTACCTCATCGCATCACAAGTTGAAATAGGTTAATTCGACTTGTCTTGGCGAGTACAATAAGCAGTTTTAGTGGCCGACCATTTAGGTGGAAAGACAAGTGGCAGCCAACGGTCAAAGTGGGTGGATGAGGTAAGTAAACTTTTCCACCTAAATGGTCGGCCATTGTTATTTTCATATTCAGGACATCAATATCAATCGATTTGACCTACTTCGAATCGTGATGCGATGAGATAAGTTCAGTTTGACCGTTGGCCGCCCACTTTGACCGTCGGCCGCCACTTGTCTTTCCACCCAAATGGTCGGCCATTGTTATTTTCGTATTCAGGGCATCAATACCAATCGATCGGGACTATTTCCACTCGTGATGCGTTTAGGTAAGTCAAAGCACGATGGGCCCCCTAACTATTAGGGTATATATAATTGCAAAAGTATATATAAATGCTTAAGAATATAATTGTGGGTAATTTTTTATTACCTTTGCATGGGTGGTAGATCCTGCTAAAGTATATATTTTTTTTTTTCTAAGTCCAGAAAAATAAATTTCGTTATTTTTTTGAGTCCAGCAAAGACTATTTATCTTCTCGTTTTTAGTTAAATATATTATATATAAGCAATATTCATATCCAACTAAAGACGAAAAAAAATATCACTAAAGTTTAAGGATATTTCGTCTTTTCGCTTTTTCGTCTTTAGTTGTACGAAAAGCCACATCATTTATTTTCTATTATTAATATTATAATTTTGTAATTGATAATGATTGACTTTCATCTAGCTCAATTGGTACCGTAGATATAATAGGCTTGTAGTAACTAAAATATGATATTACATTAGTTGTGGTTGTGGTTGTTGTTGTTGTTGCAGTTATTGTTGTTATTTTAAATCATTCTTAGCAATTGGTAATCCAATATTATCAGGTTTGTGATTTTTTGTTTTAAGTACTTGTTTTCTCAGTGATTCAATATCTTCTTCATCTTGAATTTCTTTTTTTAATTGTATTTCTTTTATTTCTTCTCTAATAATAATGACATTTATTGTATTATTATTTTCAGGTAATTCAATTGTTTCAGTATGTACTTTCATCATATTATTCAATTTATATTTTAATGATAGTACATCTTTTTCTTTATTATTTTTTTGGTGATGTTAAACCAACTGCATCTAAATGTTTAACTTTTTTTAATAAAAGTTGTTGTATAATGTTCATCATAATTATTATCTTTTGATGTTATTTTTTTCTTTTTATGATGATAATTAATATTTTCATGTGTATCAGTTGTTATTGTTGATGAAATTGATGATGATGATAATGATGATAAAAGTGGTTTTATTAGTGGTAATGATGGTGATAGTGATGGTGATAATGATAAATTTTCTTTGTGATTTATTACGTCTTGGTGATTTTTTTCTAGTGATAGTGATCTTGAATATCTTGATGATGTTAATCTATAATAAGATGTTGATTTATAAATTTTACCAGGTAATTTATAATAATTATTTATTCTTAATTGTGGTAATTTTTTATGTCGTGATAATATATTGTGTGCTTCAGTATAATAAACAATATGTTGTTCTTCATCATCATTAACTGATACAAAATCATCAATTGAAAAATTAAAATCATTACCACCAACATTACCTGTTTTTTTTTTTTTCTTTTTGCGTTTTATTTTAGCAAATTTTAAAACAATATTTTCTTCTTTAGAACCTGGTTTACTAATTATTTCAACATCATCAGTATAAAAATCATTTTTTTCATGTAATGTTTGCATTGTATATTTTGTTAAAGATATTATTATTAAATATATTTTGAAATGATAAAATAAAAATCACTTAAAATAACTTATTTATTTCATTTTTTTTTTTTTTTTTTCATGTTGAATATATTTTTGTATGCAATTTAATATGCACTCTGATATTTATTGATCGTTTTTTAATGCTTAACTAGACAGTTTTTTCAAAGATTATTATTATGTTAATTAAATAATTAAAATTGATAATAAAAAAAAAATTGTAATAAATTTTTAATTATTATTTATTTTATTACTTATTATTCTGAATATTTTATAAATTAATTCAAGGTTAAATCAATATATATATATTTAATGTGCGAGTATTTTTTCGGATTTTATACACAGCAAGAATATATACATATATTTCATTTTTATTAATTTTTGTTTATGATAAGTAATCTTAAATATTCTGACAAATCGAAATAAGAAAATAAAAAAGTAGTTCGCGTTACCTTTGAAAATTAAAAATTTTCAATACTCCGGCTGGGGCCGTGTCGAATTTTATTTTTTGAATAAATTTCAATTGTTCATTAACAATAAAATCATTGAAAAAAAATGTATTAATATTTAATATGAAAATTTAAATAATCAATAAAAAAAAGAAACAATAAATGAAAAAAACATTCATTTCGATTTCAACAGCTATGTAATGTTGACCCGCGAGTGTCCTAGAAAAAGTTTTTGTAATACATTTAAGAAGCGTTTCGATTTGAACTAATTTGTACCGCTATTGTTTGAATTTATGCATCGCAGGTTAAAGGGTTGTATAGGGTTAAATATGACCTTTTTATATGAACAACTTAGGAGAAAAAAAAATTGCTACAGATGCAAAATAATTTGTACTAATTTGTATCACAAAGCTCGAAATTTGAACCTCAAAAATATACAAAAAAACCTATTTAAGCAAAGAATGTAACAACAACTGCATAAACCTTTAATAATGAACTTTTTTGAAATGTTTTTATTTTTTATAAGATAAAGGATAATATGCTCGAAATAATGTACTCATAGGATTATTGTTTTAATAATTACTTATGTAATTACATCTGTCTCCGAAGCCATTGAAAATTAAAAAAAAAACGTTAAAAATTATTAATTCGTTATTTTTCAATGAAAAATTGCCTAAAGGAGAAAATGCATAAAAAAAAAGACAAATACTTGTAAAATACGATTTGGTCAGTGTTAAATTGAAGTAATATTCTATTATCCGTTTGAAAAAAATGGTCATATAGTTTACTTTTATATTTTTTTAATTGAATTTTTATCTACTTTTTTTCACGGTTACGTTGTTCTTCCAGTCCCGTTTGCGGATCTGGTTTTTTTTTTTTTTTAAGAAAACAGTAATATTTTATTTTTATTTTTGGGACTTATTAATAGAAAAGCCAAAATCTAATCTTTTTCTTATTAAATGTGAATCGAAACTATATTATTAGAATTATAATATAAATATTATAAATATTATAATATAATCGTAGCATGAAATGTTATCATTTCAAGATACAAGATAGTATTTTAAATGTGATCTGGTCATATCTTTCTGATCGGTGTTGCTATGTCTTTGTAAATGACATACTATGTGCCCCTTTTCACCAACATCAGGGGTGCCCCAAGGATCTATTCTTGGGCCAATCCTTTTTAACATCTACATAAACGACTTATCTGAAACATTGTCGACATACACACTACTATATGCTAATGATGTCAAATTATTTTTACCTATACGTACTCTCAACGATTATCAATTTTTACAAGGAAATATTGATAAATTTATAAATTGGTGTAAATTAAACTATCTCAATATTAATGTTAAAAAGTGTCTCAGTGTATCGTATACTAGGAAAAGAGACATAATATCTTTCGATTACTCCATAAACAATACAAAAGTATTATCACGTACAGATAACATTGTCGACCTAGGTGTTAGATTTGACAGTAAATTGTTGTTTGATAGTCTAGTTGAGGAGGTAGCTAAAGCTAAATTTTTTTTATTAAAAAAAAAGTGACATTTAATTTTATGTTCGAGGCTTATTTAAATTACTGCGGACTTTTTTATGAAAGACAAAACTTAGAATGTAAATAATTCAATTGTAAACAGTATTTAAAAAAAAAAATAATGATTTTTTTCATTTATTATGAGATTTATAATTCAATTTTTTTCAGAACACAGTTTCAAAATCCTGAAATCGTTCTCATTGAAAAAATAAAATATTCCTATGAAACACTACGACATAGCACCTGATAAAATTAAACGATAAATATTGAAAAAAAGAAAATTAATTTTCACTAGAATCTTAGTGAATGTAAAAAAATATTCACGCATATATACACTATATAGGAATGCATATGTGCATATATAAATCTATGTATCTATGAATATGTATTTTTTGTAGAGTATTTAAAAATGTTCAAATATTTCTAATTCCTTTTTTTTATTCATGAGAGTTAAAAAGTAGATAAAATTCTATTTTCAGACCTTAGGAATATCTATGCAAAATTTCAAAGGATTAGGTTAAGCGGTTTCGGAGGAGTTTGGCGAGGAAAACCGGAACACGTGATTTTTATATATTAGATTTGATTTAAATTAATTAAAATTAACAAATACCTATTTTTTATGGGCCGTATGACGTATATATTATTTATAATAATCGAATAATAATTCAAAAATTTACATAACCATTGTCGTAGTGAGTGAAGTTGCTCATAAATATTTTATTTATTATATTAATATAATTAAGCCCAGGTAGAAATCTTAAATCGGAATTCCACATTGAATATCCGATGGACGTCGAAAATCGACATCCATCGGACATCGGAATGTAACGCTAATGGATGTCGATGCGACGTCGAACACAGTTTTTACGGTTTTTTAAGGTTATAAAAGTATAACAGTACAGATGGCGAGATTCCAAAATAAATATTGAATACTAAGCGGCAATAAAAAAACAGGGGTTCTCAATAATGATGATATGAAGAATAAAAAAAAAAAGTGAGTGTAATTATAATAAATGCGTTTTGAATAATTGTATAATAGAATAAACAAATTGCTCGAGTATCTTTTGTCCATAAAACAGCGTGTGAAAGTTGAAGGTTTAATTGTTGTTAAAAGAGAAAATTAAAAAAATTATTCATATTAGTGGAAAAAAAAATTTTTAAACAATTGAGGGTCCAGATGCAATAACACGTTAAGCGCTCGGAGCCCAAGAAAAAGCGACGTTGTTTTGGTAAAAAACATGAAAAATTAAAAATTTAAAAAAAAAAAAAAAAAAATGTAGACATATGCAAAATAAAAAATTACATCTTTTTTTGTAAATAAACATTTTTCAATAATATTTATTTAATGTTATAAAAAATAAAAACGACTTTTTTTTTATTGATAAAAATACTTTGTTTTTAATACTTAACTCGTGATAACTTCTATAATTATTAATAAATTGATCTGAAAATTTGAATATAGCTTTATTATAATCTAGCGATGGCGTTAGTATCAAAAAAAAAAAATTATTTGTTTATATTATTTAATTTTTTTTATTTATACTAGAGAACATGGCGCGTCTCCATACCTACCACCTTTCTATTTTATATGTTCTATTTATTGACAGACTCGATGTAACATTTGAAAAGTATTACTTACTATGACAATAAGCATCGTGTTATTCAGATAGCCGCGATTTTAAAAATCCCTTTTTTCCCTCAGTTATTTTATCCACTAGATAGTTACGTGGATGTAAAGTGGAGTGCTTGAATTATGTATATATATAATTTTAATATTTTTCCACTCTGTGCAAGCTGTAAACAATACAATATAGATTGATATCTATCACGTTCAAATGAAGATATTTAGCTAGACTCAAATCAAATGAAACAAATGAAATGATTCACAATCAAAAATGTAAAAGAAACCTGAAATAATCATATATTTTTTTATTTTCTTTTTTATTTCTAATATAAGTAATATCACAATTTATGTAATACCATAAATAAATAAATTAGTAATCAATCAATTCAATTAAATCTATTTCAATCAAAAAAAAGCAATACATTTGCCATGTACCAACTATTCTTATGTGACACATGATAATATTAGCTGATGCTTAATTTTAATCTTCAATTTTTTATCAAAATATCATCAATAAATATTATTATCAAAATATTATTTTTGATAATTCATTTAATTTTTTTTTTATCAATGTCTGATGATGATTCAATTGATGATTTAAAATTTGCTTGTTAATGTTTGTTACAACATATAACAAACTCCTTGACAACGCTTACTAACTGTAAAAAAAACAACTATTTTTCATTTAAAAAAAAAAAGAAATCAGTTGGTAACCGTTGCCATAGAAAATAAAATAAAATAAAGATAATCGAGAGAGAGAGAAAGAATATCTAGAGAAACAAAACAACCAATTACAAAAAAAAGAACCACCGTTACTTTACTTCTTTTCATAATAGGAGGATTGTTTAGTGTCTATGCGAAATATTTTTTACCTAACTTTGAATAAAAAAAGTCGAAAAAATTTATTAATTGAAAAACTTTACAGTGGCAATATTGTTCATCATTATATTTTAAAGTTATATACCAATTTTCAGATTTTTTTCATTGATTATTTAATGAGTTATCAATTTATTAAAAAAATGTGTGTTGTCGTATGTATACTCGACCGTTAGGATACATATGACCGCGAGGATACATACGACAACACACATTTTTTTAATAAATTGATAACTCATTAAATAATCAATGAAAAAAATCTGAAAATTAGTATATAACTTTAAAATATAATGATGAACAATATTGCCACTGTAAAGTTTTTCAATTAATAAATTTTTTCGACTCTTTTTTCATTTAAAGTTAGGTAAAAAATATTTCGCATAGACACTAAACAATAGATAAAAAAAATTAAATAGTATAAACAAATAATTTTTTTTTTTGATACTAACGCCATCGCTAGATTATAATAAAGCTATATTCAAATTTTCAGATCAATTTATTAATAATTATAGAAGTTATCACGAGTTAAGTATTAAAAACAAAGTATTTTTATCAATAAAAAAGAAGACGTTTTTATTTTTTATAACATTAAATAAATATTATTGAAAAATGTTTATTCACAAAAAAATATGTAATTTTTGATTTTGCATATGTCTACATTTTTTTTTTTTTTTGATGTGTAAACATCTTTCGGCGCGGGTTCGAGATTTAGTTGTATGGAGTAAAAGGCAAAAGTCAAAAAAAGAGCGTCATATCCGTTTTCGCCGTCCTTTTCTAATAATATTGCCATTACTTTTTAATATATTTACATTGCGCCGTCGGTAATTGTTACCATCAAGCGTTCTGTAGTATAAATGTAGATAATGTCGCTTCTAGTAAATCAAATGCTTGAGGGGATAAATAATAATATATATAGCTATATTATATATTATCTTGTGAAAAAAATACTAACATTGTATATTTATTATTTATATAATAAATTTTTTTAATAGACAAACGGTTACGGGAGTTTAATTATTGTTTGAACAATTATTTATCTATAGATTATAATCACAACTGTATATCCCTAGCCATTGAATTTTTTAAAATACATTTTGAAGAAATATAGTTAATGATTATTTAATGAACAAATGACTAATAGAGAAGATAGAGTTGCTGGAAGACAAGTACTCGTAGAACTATTATTTAAAAAATTATTCAATAAATTACATTTGTTTTTCTGGACATTTGCATTTGATAAATACATTTAAGATTGCATGAATTATTTTCTTTAATGAACAATATTTAATTAGCTTCGGAAAGAAGTGCAAATGAAAAAATGACGATAACTTGTTTAATTAATGTTCAAAAAATTGGTAGATCAATCGCATCTTCTTCCTTGCCATTTGTTTTTGCAAAATCCACTTAAGGCTGAATGTCAAAATATTAAAGAAAAATTCCCTCTCACAGATTTTGATGAAAGTGGGCTCATTTTTTAAGTGAAAGAAAGATCTATTTTATCAAATTTTTTTTGTAATTTTCTATCACATTTTAACTGAGATAATTAGTGTCAAAGTTGACAAAAATTTAGCTTTTTAACACACAAGCATAGGGAGTACCGGAACGTTTTCCCTTCTATTGAAAAAACGTTTATATGCGAATATGTCTGTATAGGTATATTTGAATAATTGATAATTAAAATGGTATTTCTAAATATTAAAAAAATATATTTTATGTTATATTTTTATAGTTTTTAATATATATATATTTATTATTCGTATTGGTAAAGAAATTATTGATTATATAAATTTTTTTGGTTTTAATCATTTAGGTTTATTCATATTATTACTATCAGAAGTACAGTCTCGCACTTATCACTTATCATAATATTTGAAAAATATTGAATAAAATTTTACGGCGTTTCACGATCAAAAATTTTTTTTCTAAAGTGGTATTAGTGTTCGTAAATACAGGCCGCCCACACTCATACAACTAGAAACGCGACAGTAAAGTATAAAAATCTATAACAATAGAGGTTGCTCATTTTTTTTCTAAACTATGGATGTAAAGGTGCCCTTTTGAACCCAAAGAGTCGTCCTACCTTGGAATTGACATTCAGCCTTAAGTTTACATAAATTACTTTTTTGAAGAACAAATTATTTATATTTATGCAATTACTCTTTAATAAATTATACATTCAATGGAATTTTTCGTTTTAGTTATTTTTGCCGAATAAATTTATCTAAAATTACATGAATAATTTTTTATATAAACAAATAGTCCCGAAATAAGATATCATTAGAAAGAAGACAATCACTTGTTTAGTTATTGTTTAAAAACTTATTTATTTAAGTACAACTACCGGTGGACCTCAAATTTAATGAACTTTGAATAAACAATCAATATTTTTTGAATGAACAAATGACTAAGGGAGAAAATGGATTTGTGAAAAAAAACAAGTATTTGCCTAAATATTGTTCAAAAATTATATAATAATAATAATAATTTATTTGTTCCTAAAAAATTCAGTACTGAAGAAAATGTTAAAAAAAAAATAAACTATTATTGGTACAATTACTGTTTAAAAAATTATTTAAACGCCTGCATCTATCTTCCTAGCTATTTGTTATAATTATAAATGAATTTCAATTTTCATAAAGTCATTTTTTGTATTAACAAATAGTTACGAAAAACTTTGGAAATTAAAAAAATACAATTACTAGTAAAATTGCTCTTTAACGAATTATTTGAATAACTGCATCTTTCTTCCTATCCATTTGTTCTTAAGAAATGCATTTGATTGTTGTATAATAGTTATTAATTAATTAATATTATCAATAAATATTAATTCATAATATTAAAAATATCAATTAGTATTATTAATAAATAATATGTGGTTAAGAAAAAGGATGTACTCAAAAAAAGACAATTTAATAAACGATTATTGATGGGATATGTATTTTTTTTGAGTACATCCGTTTCCTTAGCTACATCTTTTTCTTATTTATTTGTCTGTTAGACAATTATGTTCAGGAATTAATATAATATTATTATTATAATAACTAATAATAATTGTTATTAATAAATAATAATTAATAATATTATCTTGTTATATATATCAAAAAATTTCTAAATTTCGAAACCGGAAGCAGAGTATTAAAAAACAATACTTTACAGTTTGTTTCTTTCGTTTCTTCCTTGCGATAAAAAGTATTTAAATAATATAAATATATGTTGGATTGCCACGCACTTTATCTATAGCTCCAAAAAAAAAAAACAAATTCTTTGGATAGAACATTTAAAAAAAAGCAGTTTGGAAAATTTGAAAGAGTTAATATAAGTTTACGTGTTAATCGACCGTGGCATCATGCCACGGTGGCATTTAAAAAAAAAGAAGAAAATAGAAAAAATTGACATTTTGTGGATTTTGGACTTAAGGCCTTAACCATTATAAAAATTTCATTAAGTCCAAATATTTAAAAATTTTTTTTTTTTTTCAATTTTTTAGAAAAGTGCCACCTTAAACAAATCGAGATAAATTACATTTTTAAAACTATATTTGCGCCAAAGATGTTTACACATAATTAACCCGCGAGTCTAGAATGGCTCACAAATTTTTTTTTTTTAATTTTTAATTTTTTATGTTTTTCACCAAAACAACGTCGCTTTTTCTTGAGCTCCGAGTGCTCAACGTGTTATTGCATCCGGACCCTCAATTGTAAAAAAATTAATAATAATATGTTAAATATACTCAGGAACCTACAGAATACAGGAAAAAGTTCTATCTGACCATTTAGAGTGAAAATAAACAAATCAAAAATCTCAAAATTTATTTTTGAGGTCATACATAAATATGATACTTTAAATTTGATTTTTAATTGGTTTTTTTGAGGAAAATTTATACAAATTGTTAGAATGTGGAGTTTTAGGAGCTTAAATATAGAGGCAGTAATAACTAATGTAATATAATATATTATATAGTTTATTAATAATAATATATATGTACGTGATCAGGACTATTACAACAGACTGATAGAAAATATATCTTGTCTAGCTTCTAGTTCTTTTGATGCTTCAGTGGGACTCATATACTCAGCCTCTGTTTATGAAAGAGCTACAATTTGTTGTTTCTTGGTTTCCCAAGTAACAGCTGCATTGGACAGCATGAATATTAAGCCAGTATGTGATTTTCTATCACTTGTACAACCAGCCCAATCAGCATCAACATATCCAGTTAATTTACCAGTTGTGTTTTTTATATAAACAAGTTTATAATTTATTGTTTTCTTTAGATAACGTAAGATCCTCTTTACTGCAACCCAATGTGTCTGATTGTAACAAATTATTAAATTGACTCAGATAATTTACAGCAAATACTATATCTGGTCTTGTACCAACTGCCAGATACATTAAACTACCAATGAGTTCACGATAAGGTATATTTAAATAATCATCATTATTATCACTTTTGGTTAATTTTAAATATACTTCCATTAGTGTTAATGCTGGTTTACAGTTTTGCATTTCAAACTTTTTTAACACATTATGTATATAATTTTTTTGTGATAGATTCATTTCTTCTTTTGTATTTTCAAATTGAAGTCTCAAACATGTGCCAACTTCACCAAGATTTTTAATGTTAAATTTCTTATTTAATTTTAAAACAAATTCATGTATTAAATTCTCATTATTATTTATGACAAGTAAGTCATCAACATATGTTGCTACAATTAATCTCGAAGTTTTGTCTTGATTTAAATAAACACATGGATCAGCTTTAATGGTTTCAATTCAAGTTGTTTTAATTTAGCATCCAACTTCATATACCACTGCCTACCAGCTTGTTTAAGCCCATAAAGTGGTTTTTCAACTTGACATACTTTATTTCCTTCTTTTATTTGTTTTAACATAAGTTTTGGTTTCTCATCATCTTGAAGTTCTTCAAGTGTTTCTTCAAACATATCAGGAATATCCATTGATAATGTTCCATTCAAATTTCCATTCAAAAATGCTGTTGTAACATCTAATTGATGTATTTTTAAATTATGTTGAGCAGCTAAAGCAACAAGCATACGTATCGAATTTAATCTTATAACTGGTGCAAAAGTCTAATTAAAATCAAGACCTGGTATTTGTGAATAACCTTTTGCAGCAATTCTTGCTCTTCTTCTTTTAATATTTTCAAGATCATCATATTTATTAACATAAATTAGTTTTAAGCCAATAATATGTTGATTCAATGGACGATCAACTATTTTCCATGTGTTATTTTTCAATTGAGCTCGAAATTCTTCTTTTACAGCATCTTTCCATTGTTCTCTTTTTTTACCAGTAAATGCTTCATTTATATCTACTTCAACAATATTTACTTGTTCATTGAAAACGAAATATTTTCTTGGTTTGCCACGTTTGCCAGTTTTAACGTGAACATGCTTTTGAGTTTTTAATAAAATTTCTTTTGCTTTATTTATTTCGTTAGCATCAAAACCCAAAAAATGATCATTTGATTCATTTAATTTATTTGATAAATTTGCATAATTATCATCTAGTTGATAATTATTATTATTATTTGTATCTTTTGATACTTGACATAAATTTCCATTTTCATCAGACATATCACATATATTTTTGTTTTGTTCATCTGATACAAAACATATACCGAGAAAAATTTGTTCTAGATTATTTTCTTTTTCACCTTGTTTATTTTGTGATAAATCTGCGAAATTTTTAATTTTATTTTCAGTAAAATTATTCGAAAATGCGACACTTCTTGTAACAGTAATTTTATTTTGATTTACAAGCCAAACTCTGTATCCTTTTCGTTCTTCAGAATATCCCAAAAATATACATTTAACTGAACGTTGATCTAATTTATTCTTATTTATTGATTGATTTAAACAATAATCTCTTGTTCCAAATATTTTAAAATAATGTAAATTTGGTAACTTCTTATACTAAATTTGATATAGTATACGGTTATACTTCTTGAAGGACACCTGTTACATCTATAATTTGCGGTTGTAATTGCTTCACTCCAAAAATTTAGTGGTAAACCAGATTCAAATATCAAACATCTAGTCATGTAATAAGTGTTCGGTTTTTTCTCTCTGCTATCCCATTGTATGAACAACTGTATAACGTCTTGACATACCATTTTCAACAAGAAATTTATTAAACTCTTTATTATCATACTCTTTACCGTTATCACTTTGGAGTATTTTAATTTTATATTCAGACTCATTTTAAACAGATTTTTTTAAATCTTTAAAAGCTTCAAAAGCATCAGCTTTTGTTTTTAATAACTTTATCCAACCCATCCTTGAGTGATCATCAACAAAAGTTATAAAATATTTCATGCCACCATTTGATGTAACTGGCATTGGTCCACATAAATCAGTGTGAATGATCTATAATATTGTAGTATTTCTGTTTGATGATTTAGGAAATGGACTACTTGTTAATTTTTCTTTTAAACATGGCTCACATAAATGGCCTTTCTGTTCGTTAAAAAATTTTATATTGTTTTCATTTAACAATTTTCTTAACCCAGCAAAATTTAAGTGACCTAACTTCTTGTGCCAGGTTCCAATTGAATTTTTGCTTAAATTATTTGATTTATTTTGTTGATTTTTCAGAGACAGTAGCTAATTTTTCAAAGAAGGTAACAATAAAACTTTTTTCTGTAATTTAACTCACAGATAATATTCCAGTTTGGGATAAATTTGGAAAAAAACAGTGTATTATCTAATTTAAATACTTCATTTGTATCAGCGTTTAATTTTGCTTTTACAGTTCCTTTTGATGGAACAGTTGTTGTGGTATTGCTAAATTTAATTTTGTTAAACATTTGTTTAATTCATAAAATTTGTTTTTGTTTCCACACATGTGTGAAGTAGCGCCACGATCTAAATACCAAATATTTGATTAATCTTCAATTTTTTATTTTGATGTATTTCGTGTTTTTTTAAACAAACCAGTTTCTTCAGCAGTTTTTGCTGAATCACTATTATGTTTTTCAAAATTTTTCTTTTTAAAACAGTCAGCATATTTGTGACCTTTCATATCACAATAACTACATTTATATTTGAAATAACTTGTTTGATTTTTATTAAATGAATTGTTTTTACTTTTACCATATGAATTTTTATTTTCAGTGTGATGATTATATTTTTGTTTCTTGGAATTGTGTTTATTATTATAATTTTGATATGCTATTAAAGCACCAGATTCACTTATTTAACCTTCTCGAGCATCACTTTCTTCAGTTATTTCAACTTTAATATCATCTTGACCTGGTAATTGGTTGTGTGATTCAATTGCAGTTTTAAAATTTGTAAAACTTTCTGGTAGGCTAGACAATAACATAATAGTAAGAAGTTCTTCATTAATTACAACATCAATTTCATGTAATTTATCTACAATATCTGAGAACTTGTATATTTGTTCACGTATATCATCACGTTCAACCATCTTAAATAGTACCAGCTGTTCAAATAGATTAATTTTTCTGGCTGGTCCTTTTGATTGGTAAATTAAATGTAATTTTTTCCACATCTCGTTTGATGTTTTACAATTTTTGATTTGACCTAATTTTGCAGGTTTAATTACCAAAATTATATCAGCTTGTGCCTTTTTATCATCGTCTCGCCATAATTGTGCCCGAGCTGAAATTTCAGGAGTAAATCCTTCAGGCATTTTGTATGAACCATCTACATATTTGTACGTACCATTTTTTATCAGAATTGCAGTCATCTGTAACTTCCAAGACTCAAAATTGTCTTTACCCAGACCTTCAATCCGTACCATTGCATTTCCTGCAATGTCCGAGGTTATATTTTACCTCGTGCTCCAACAAATATTTTATTTTATTAATATAAAAAATCAACTCACTCCCTTTTTTTTTTTATTTCAACTTTCAAAAAAAATGTGCGGTTTCATAACCTGTTGAAATGTGGAGTTTTAGGAACTTGAATAAATAGGCAGTAGTATCAGAACTATTACAACAGACTGATAGAGAATATATCTTGTCTAGCAAGATATCTAACAGAGCATGCGCTCTGTATATCATTTTTTTTATGTTAAAAATACGCAGGAACCTAAATAAAACAAAAAAAAAATAATTCTAACTCTTTAGAGTCAAAATAAACAAATTGAAATTTTCAAAACTGATTTTTAAAGTCATGCATAAATATGATACTTTAAATTTGATTTTTAATTGGTTTTTTTGAGGAAAATTTATACAAGCATATTATTTTTTTTATATTAAAGATACTCAGGAACCCAAATTAAACAAATTAAAAATTTTATCTGACTTCTTACACCGAAAATAATAAATCAAAAATCAAAACAATTGATTCTTCAGATGATGCATCATGAAGTATTCAACACTTGAATTTTCGCGGAAAATTTATTATTTCGTGTTACAGCCACCAGAGCACGGGACGATTTTTTTTGCATCGAATTTCTATGAGGGCAGTCATTTGGTGAAATATGCCTTATCAGCCTATAAGACTTTATCGTTTAATTTATCAACCGAGGAAAGCAGCAAAAATAAAAGTTTCATAAATCGTCCCATATACTTGGGTTTATGAAAACAAATCCGTCCTTACTAATATGAAGTGTTATTATCCACTACCTCCTTACGATAATTTGGAAGAAATCATACAAAATTTAGAAGAACCAAATACAGAAGTATGAAATTCATACACAGTTTCGTGTCTTTTAAATGCTGGTAAGTTTGTATAATAAATCCACTTAAAATTAACAACTTATAGTCATCACCTAAAATCTCATTCAATTGAATTAGAATCGGATCTGAGAATACTTTTCTAAATTTTTTTTTATTCATAGAAAAATATGAGAATGCACTTACATTATTAGGAAAAGTAAGAAAAAATAATGTTGATGATATTCTCGTCATTTGGTGAATCTGAGTAAGGATCTCAAGGAGCAGATCTTGAAACTCGTATCAAGAGAAATAAATTAAAACAACAAGAAGAAGAAATGATCTCGAACTTAAACAGTGAGTCATACAATTCAAATTTAGTTATTATATATATTCATTCCTCATTTATATTAGAGATGAATAACGTTTTTGTTATTTACAGAAAAAAAACTTTAATATCAAAATAAAAGAGCATGTATTGCAGAGATCATATTCCACCTTCAATTACAAAATATCATTGACGACAGTTTAGATGCATCAACTACATCAGAAACAAATGATATACAAATTTATAAATTATTTATCTTTATTTTTTGATTCAATGTATAATTAAGTAACAATTATTAAAAATTAATACATAAAAATTTTATTTATTCTTTTTTTTTTTAAAAAAAGAACTGCTAGTTTTACAAAATTCATCCAATGACAATATTGACATTGATAAAATATTTAACAACGATCCTTACACATCTTCAGATGCTGTTTCATCTCTTAAACCAGGTAATTGTTATAACAGTTGAAAAAAATTCAATGTTTTTTCTATCATGTTGTCTCAAACAAAATTATAATTTTAATCTTATTTATTTCTATATTTAATTATTTATTTATTTATTTATTTATTTATTTATTTATTTATTTATTTATTTATTTATATATTTATTTATTTATTTATAGATCTTGAAGAACTCAAACTTGACATATCTGAAGTAAAAAAAGATGTTGCTGAGTGCAAGGAACAAAATATAATCATAATTTATAATTTAAAAAAAATGATGGCTCTTTTAAAAAAAAATCAACAAGATTCATCATGTCAAGTTGATTGTGAATCGTTAGTGGAACAGTATTCCAGTGAAATAAATCCATTCGAAATACCACTGTAGACATTACATAATTTTCAACAATATGAAAATATTTTAAAAGAAAACAAGGCGTGCTTTAAAGACACAGTAAGTATCAATATATTTAATTTAAGCATAATATTATTTTGATTCTCAATTCCATCAGTACATTTTTTATTCATGTATTTTTATTTTTCATTTTAAAAATTAGTCCAGGATATATTTATTAAATCGTTGTATATATTTTCTTTTAATATTATAATGTTTTCTTTATCAACAAACTATTCATAAATTATATATCGTATATTATGAAAATAAAGATAAAAATTTAAGAAATATTAATTTTTTTCTCTCTCTTGTGTTTTTTGATATTGAAATTATTTCTCGAATCCCAAATTCTAATTTTTTTTTTGTTTAACCATTAATTTTTATAAAAAATACCGTTATAAACTCAAAACGAAAATCAATAAAACTTCGATGAATTTTATTTTATATCATAAGCGTTCAATTAAAATATGTATTCTAATACCGGTTTTAAATTCTAATTTTTCAAGTTGGTGACACTGAACCACGCTAGTTATAAACTATATTACCAGAAAATTAACAGAGAAATGATGATAAACAGTTGGTAGCACTGGTCGCATATTTTTTACTACGCGATTAGATGATAAACAGGTGCTTTAAAAACACATATTGTTGGTTTACGTATGTCAAACACTTTATTAATTGTTGATTATTTAATTACAAAAATATTTAGTATTCTAACAGGTTCAAACTAAGTATAGTTATCATAATCAGTTCATTTAAAAGTAGTTTCCTAAAATTTATTTATATTTATCAAATATGAAAAGACATTAGAACAATTAAGATATCGTGTTAAAACACACAGAGCTATCAAAAAAGCTAGAATTCAACTAACATAAATTTATAATGATAATGATAATGATAATGATAATGATAATGATAATGATACTGATGATATAAATGATAGCCTCCGTCGAAAAATTGGTCTCATTGAGTGGGCTATCCGATACAAAATATCACATGTCAGTTTAGACGCATCGCTTGCTGTTCTTAGGCGCGACTGGCAAGATGGAGAAATGTTGCCTAAATCATCAAAAACATTACTTAAAACAGCAGGAGAAAAATATGATATTCGACCAATGAATGATATTAACGGGAAGACTGGTGAATATACTTACCTCGGTGTTAAATCCGAGTTAAAAAGTTGTATTCACCCAGCAGCTCACGAAACCAATCATATTGATTTACAGATTCACTGTGATGGATTATCGTTGCCTAAATCAAGTAATTCAGATGTTTGGCCTCTTTTATGTGAAGTATATTCTAAGTCAGCTAGATATGAACCGTTTGTTGTTTCAATGTTTCATGGACAGTCAAAGCCAATGAACGTTGATGAATATTTAGAAGACTTTGTATTGGAAATAAATGAACTACTTGAACACGGCGTGAATATCCTAGGTAGAAACTACCAAATACATATACAATGTATAATCGCTGATACTCACGCTCGTGCATTTTTGAAATCCATAGGTCATATGGTAAAGCATAGTTGTGAAAGATGCATAGCTCTTGGAGTATCAACACGGGATGTAAATAGTCGAGAGACGAACAAAGTCAAAGACGTGAAAAGAAAAAAAAAATCCAAAATAATATTTCCAAATGTAAATCAAGAGGCAAGAACTGACGAATCTTTTCGAGAGTATGGAGATGAAAATGAAAAGGAGATGAAAAGGAGTTTCCATATTACAAAATATTATGCCAGCTACCAACATGGTCCTAACAATTGTTCTTGACGTGACGCATTTGTGGTTTTTAGGTGTAACATCAAAAGTGCTCGAATATTGGTTCTCATCATCGTCAACTTTTCGGGTTAGTCAACAACAAAAATCACAAGAGACAGAATTACTAAAACAAATGAAAAACCAGATTCCTCGAGAATTTAAATGAAAAATCCGAGAAATAGGCAATTTTAGTAAATATAAAGCTGTCGAGAATAAATTTTTTTTGTTTTATGCAGGACCTATTCTGATGAAAAATATTATAGAAGAAAATGAATTTAATCATTTTATTTTGTTCCATTTTGCATCACTTCTATTGTGGAATCAAAAAACTGCTCTCGTAAGATTGGACTATGCCAATCAAATGATGCTAAATATCTTTTCACTGAGTAAGACTATTTATGGTACTGAGTCAGCATCAATTAAATCATGTAGCAGATGATGTTGAACATACAAAATTAAGTTTAAGCAGAATAAATGCTTTTTCTTTTGAGAATGAACTTGGAAAAGTAAAACGGAAATTACGTTCACTATATCGATTATTGGCTCAAATATGTCGACGAAAACATGAAGAAGAAGTGAACCCTAATACAATGACTGAGTTGATTCCAGAACTAGAAATAGAAAAGAAAAATGGAAATACTATAATCAGAATAAAATACAAAGAACAATATATCTAGCAACGAAAAGTCCAGACAACATGATAATATTGGAGAACAATGATATCGTTGGAATAAAAGAAATCATCCAACATGGTCATGAAATTTTTATTTCTGGATGTAGATGGACACCTGAATGTTCACTATATACCGGTAATTCATTTAACTCTGCAGATCAGAACATTTGGGAGCTGAATGAGTATCCATCACCAGGAACGTTTATTTGGCCTCTCAGAGTCGTGAAAAACAAATTGATAAGATTTGACCTGACTTATCCAGAAAACAGAAGAATAAGAAAATTTGTAAATCCCTTATTGCATAGTAGATAAAAAATAAAAAAACAAAAAATATATAACAAAAAAAAAATTTAATCATGTATATTATTTTTGAAATATTGTTGTATAACCTCATAAAATAAATCATTGTATGGATCTACGGCAAAAGGGAATTAAAAATCAAGTTTTAAATACCTTATTATGCAGCATCTAAGAAATCAGTTTTTTTATATTTAAATTTTAAATTTTCATCCAAAATAGTCAAGAAAAAATTTTTTTTGTTTTATTTAGGTTCCTGAGTATCTTTAACATGAAAAAAATGATATATTTGTATGATTTTTCTACAAAAAACCAATTAAAAATCAAATTTAAAGTATATTTATGCATGACTTCAAAAGTCAATTTTGAAAATTTTAAATTATTTATTTTGACCCTAAATAGTTAGATTAAATTTTTTTTTTATTTGATTTAGGTTCCTGAGTATCTTTAACATAAAAAAATAATATATTTGTATGAATTTTGCTCAAAAAAAACCAATTAAAAATCAAATATAAAGTATCATATTTATGCATGACCTCAAAAATAAATTTTGAGATTTTTAATTTGTTTATTTTGACCCTAAAAAGTTAGATAAAATTCTTTCCTGTATTCTCTATATTCCTGAGTATATTTACTATATAATTATTTATTTTTTTTACAATTGTTTAAAAGTTTTTTTTCCACGAATATGAATAATTTTTTTAATTTTCTCCTTCCTCAAAATTTAATTAGCTATTAACCACAATTAAAATCTTCAACTTTTACGGGCTGTTTTATGGACAAAAGATACTCGAGCAATTTGTTGATTCTATTATACAATTATTCAACACGCATTCATTATAATTATACTCGCTTTTTTTTTTATTCTTCATATCATTGTTATTAAGAACCCCTGTTCTTTCATTGCCACCTATTAGTCAATATTCATTTCGGAATCGCGCCATCTATACTGTTAATGTCCGACGTCGCATAAACATCCAGTAGCGTTACATTCTGATGTCCGATGCATGTCGATCGGACATTCATTTTCTGCCTATATTTAAATTAAATAACATTAAATATTTATTTATTTATATTCCTAGACCAATCAAATAATTATCCACCTAACTAGACGTGAAATCTTCTGCCCTTGTTATGATATACTATTGTGTACACTTATTTCAACTGGTTTAATCTCCCTTTTTTTATATTTGAAAAAAAAAATTTATTTATTTTTGTTTGTCCAAAAAGAAATAGCTCAAATATCGAACATGTTATACATAAAGCTCCGCTTCGATAATCATGAATTTCGAGGTTGCAAGTTTTCAATGCTTCTTTTATATTTTATCTCATATTTTATCCCGGGATTGTATTAAAATTATAAATAAATTATAAATTATTATGCTTTGACTATCGTGTCAGCTTTTTGCAGAGACTGTGTATCCGTCTCAGTAGGATTTATTCATATAAAAAATTTTAACTATGATTTTCTTCAAATCACGAGGGTTGCCGTGATAGTGCATTCGAACCCCACGTGAGAGACCTCGGATCTATTCTCCGTTGTGCCCATATTTTTCGTTTAATAATTATCTTTTATACTAATTGTTTGATTCAAAAATATCATAGTTATGAATAGTAAAATAACAGTTAAATTTTATTTTTTATTAAATTTTTCATGCAAGCCTGTGTTGAACCCGAGACGCAGGCTTGTGCCAAGCCTGCAACTCTCCCTTGTCACCAGCAAAAACTCAGTGAACATTCCAGGGCTCACCTAGGCTTGACACAAGTCGTTATTTTCTACCCAGGCCAAGATCATAAACCTAACCTTTGATTTTCGTCATTTACAGATATATTAATAGTTAAGATACGTATCTGAACAGTTAAAATACATATCGTAATAGTTAACATATCTCTGTTTTCATCTAAAGTGATATCGAATCAGTTAATATATGCACATACCTAGATAATATAGGTTTAATGTTAAAATATCATATCTGTATCCAAGTATTGGTAACATCATAGCTGAGAACAACTCAAAAAAAATTCATTAACAAGATTGGATGTGGCCAGGGATGTAGGTAAACTCAGTTTAGCCCCCCCCCCCGTGGTGAGCGACGTGACTTATTGTCAGTTTCGGCTTTTCTACGATTCTTAGTTTGTCTGCCTAGTTTTGCCATCTTTACAGTAAAGGACCTAGTTTATTTCTGCAACATTATTTTTTAATTTTTCATTTTTTTTAAAGTTTTTAAGGAATATAATTGCGGATAATTTTTTATTACCCATGCATGGTTAGTAGATCTTACTAAGGTATATATAATTGCAAAGGTATATATAAATGCTAAGGTAAGAAAAAAACTTAGAAAAATAAAAATTTATTTGCCAAAATAACATAAACTAAGTCCCTCATAAACTGGGTAAAACTAGGCATTAATATAGAAAGAACTAAGAATAGTAGAAAGGCCATAATCGAAGATAGGTCACGTTTCTCCCCCTCGGAACTGAGTTTACCGATTCCCGTGGCCAGGGTATCGACTTCGGGATTTGTCTCAGAATGCCGTATTGAATATCTATACAGAAAAAGGGAAATAGAAATATGTGTATATATATTTATGTCACAGTATGCCATATATGTGCATATATATATACCATACATAACAGAACAAATGATACACAAGACGGCTGCATAGGAAAATGGTCCCGTGGCACCCCGCGGTGAGGGTCAAAGATTATCTTTGGTTTTGGCTTTTCTACGATTCGTAGTGCTTCTTATAAATATGCCTAGTTTTACCAAGTTTTACCAATGGACTTAGTTTATTTTTGGCAAATAAATTCTTTTTTTTTTCTAAGTTTTTTTTTTTTCTAAGTTTAAATTATTATAAAGGTATATAATTGCTAAGGTATATGTAATTGCAAAGGTGTATATAATTGCTAAGGTATATATAAATACTTAGGAATATAATTGCGGATAATTTTTTATTACCCATGCATGGTTAGTAGATCTTGCTAAGGTATATATAATTGCAAAGGTATATATAAATACTTAGGAATATAATTGCGGATAATTTTTTATCACCCATGCATGGTTAGTAGATCTTGCAAAAGTATATATAATTGCAAAGGTATATATAATTGCAAAGGTATATATAAATGCTAAGGTAAGAAAAAAAAAAAAATTTGATTGCCAAAATAACATAAACTAAGTCCCTCATAAACTTGGTAAAACTAGACATATTTATAAGAAACACTACGAATCGTAGAAAGGCCAGAATCAAAGATAATCTTTGACCCTCACAGCCGGCGGGCACGGGACCATTTTCAGTATTTGCCCACAAGACTGCCACTAACTGCCACTATTTATTATTGTTTCCATTTAAGTAAAAAAAAAAGACAAGAATTGTCTGTTTTTAATTTTTTCTTGGATACACTCAAGCTCATAAAAAAAAAATTTAGGAAGTTACTTAAAAAAAAAAAAAAAAAAAATATCTAATATGTATATACAAAGAATACGATTATTATAAATTTTTTTTTTAAAGTAATCAATTAACAGTCTCCTAATAAATTAATAACATGGTGCTTAAGTTCATCTGAGTTTCACCTCATTTTATTGAATAACGTTTGTTCTTTCAAAAGAATTAATATCTAAAGTTAAAAACATTAATAGTGTTATTATTTAAATAATATTAAATTATCAATATTAAAAGATAAAGATAAATTGGTTTGAAATTGTCAGAATTTGATAGTAGTAACAACTCAAATCAATTAACTGCAATTCAATTTTTACGTCTTACAAATTTCGACAAATATTCAGTTTCATATTTTGGATCGTTTTTTTTAAAGATGTTTTCGTTATTAATTGATGAATACTGATTTTAAAATAGGGATTGTAATAATTTTTATATGTCGCATAAAGTAATGATATTACTTTGAATAAGATCGAATGAATTATAACAACATGCTTTGAGTGTAAAAAATGCTTGAACAATCGAAAAAACACGAAAGGCACATCAAAATCATGTTATTTTCGATAAAATTGAAGAGGATGAAAATACCAAGAGTTGGTATAAAATAGAAGAAACATTTTTTATAATGCTAAGTAGGTCAACTTGATAATTAATATTCGAAAACAATTTTATAAAAAAAACTGAAAGGTTTTAATTAATGATCAGCATCTTATATATATCATTGCTTTTCAATTTGATTGTTTTGTCAAAATATAAAATCAGTAAAGCCGAAGGGATAATGATAGTTATCGAAAAAATATAGTTTTTTCAGATTAATATAAGCGTGCGAGAATCAATTTATCTGAACATTTATTTACAGAAGTCTTCCATTTTTATTTTTTCACGTATGAAAGTCAGCGATTCAAGTAGAGCTATGATTGTGTAAGAATAATATCGAAAAATTGTTATTGACATAAATTTTACTAATTCAACTAAATTTATTATAGGTACATAGTATAAGCATTTCATTCTTTCGAAAAATACAGATTTACGAAAATATCTTACTTAATATTTCTATCCTTTATATATGTAGTCTATTCGATATTATTTTTGTATTGTTTCTTGGTTCTTGAAGAAAGTTTTGTACTTACAAATAGTGAAAATTCAGATTTCTTTAATACTATACACGAGAGAGTATAAATGTTTCCGAAAAACTTGTGTACCCGAGATTAAACATGCCGCGACAAAATACGATATGATAATCAGCCGATTATCGTATTGTGTTGCTTTAAACTTTGACGAAAAATCCGATTATCGTATCGTCATAAGCGTTGTCATATCGTATCGTGTATTATCGACATTATCGTCGATAATTTTTTTTTTTTAATTATGACATACAATTGGATAAAATGGCAAAAGATTTCTAAGCAATATGTATCTCGAGTACACTCGTTGAACGGTTGTATTTTCAAGTGCTGGATTACTATTAAGGAAACGTCGTAGTAATTTAAGTGACTAAAATATAAAAAAAATCTTTCATGCTTAAATTCATGGTTTAACGGTTTAGCGGCAAATAATACTAAAGAAAAACTACGCAAACAAATATAAAAAAAACATCATATTCTGTGCAACAAGTTTATATAATTTATATAAATATATTAGTAGTTATTTTATGATTATAATTTATATTTTCTTAATATTGTTACATTATATAATTAATGATATTATTATATGTTGTAATAATCTATTCTAATTTTTAATAATGTCGTAAAGTTTAATAAATTTAAAGTGTATAAATTCAAATGTCTATTTTCTTTCCTTATTATGAACAAGACAGTATTGCTCAAATTTAAATGTATATTTCAGACGATATTATTGCGATAACACAATAATTTTATCGGTTATTTTAAATTATCTCCACTATAAAGTATTATAATCCCTGAATCGAATATAACCGGATACAATTGTACTTCAAATACTTGTCAAACATAATTATCCTGCTAAAAATACTTTTCAAGTGATATTCAAAAAGTCCTTTTGATGGTGCTGAGGGATACTATTTCAAGTATCAAACAACTGTATTTCATTATAATACCTCGATTTTTTCCTCCCGAGAAGTTTCATGCAATAAAGAATGAACATAAATGTAAATATAAATTTTATTTGCATTTGTTTCCTACACCTTGGAATATTTTTTTCATAATCTCCCGAGTGGAAATCTGGTCAGGCTCGACGGATTTGAAGTCCGATCTTGATCAAAAATTAATCAAGTAACTTTATTCAGGAAGTCTGAACGAATCTTGATAAAGATAGCATCAAGTATCTTAATTACATCCTGAAGTCATATATATATTATATATATATATTATTGTTATATATTTTTAAATATTAATATTTTTTTATGAATTTTCCCTGATCAAGATGACATCGAGAATCTTGATCAAGTCTTGATCAAGTGAACCTGGTCAAATCTTGATCAAAAAATTATCAAGTATCCTGACGACATCTTGATCAAGGAAACCTGATCAATATTTGGTCAAAAGTCCAGCGCAGTTCGACAAACATTATAAACCAAAAATTCAGAATCTAGCAAGATAATGGCAAATAGTGTATACAAAACTTTATTATGGTTACACAAGCACTTAGTATTCAACATTGCATTGACAGCTGAGAAACCTCCTAATATTTACGCTCCAATTCAAATATGACCAAGTGAAAAAAATGAATATAACTGTTTTTTTATCATCCCAAAAATTGATATCGAACATTTTAATAAAAAAAAAAAACATTTTTTGATACATACTTTTTTTTTTCAAATTAAAATGATTTTGAAAGTTTTTTGCGTTTTTGTCAAAAAGTCTTTGGAGTCCAAAGCAGTCTGACAAACATTATATACCAAAATTCATTCAGAATATACCAAGGTATCGGTTAATGATGTAGAAAAACTTGATTATGGTTACCGTTCTAAAACTGAGTATTCAATTTCACATTAACAGCTCAAAAACCTTTCAATCTCCATTATACGCTTCAATAAAAATATGACCGAGATCAGAAAAGAATATAACGGTTTTTTCATCATTCCTTAAATTAATATCAAACTTTTTTAATAAAAAAAAAAAAAAAAATTTTCTAGAAAAACGAAAAAAGAAAATTTATTTTCGATTTATGTAAATCTATATTGTTGAAAAAAAAAAAAATTAAAAAAATTATACTTGACCACGCGTAGTTTTTTTTAAGTTCTAAGTTAAATTTTAAGCCAACACAATTTAACTATTGTTACGTGCCAGGTGCTATTTTTATTGAATATTTAAAATTTTATCCCAGATACTATCTATAAATAAATTAGAATTGATAAAATAATTAAATAATAAATTTAAGAAAATATGTAAACTAATTCTGGAACTGATAATAATAAAAAAACAACAACCTGACATTTAACTGTTTTTAATCCCCTTATTTTGCTAATACCTACAGGCTAGCGGGTTAGGAGGGAATGTGATTAGTTTGTAGAAAATAAATGTACCTTGTAGTTTTAAAATCCAATTGTTTTGAGGGCGCGTCAGTCTGGATAGCCGCCGTTGATGGAAGTCAATGGATCAAATACAAGACACAACGAATTAAATATATGAAGAGACACCCCGAATAATTACAGATCAATAGTTGGGTTGTAACACAAATAAAAATTCACTTAAATATTTCTTTTTAAATTAACCTTTTAAATTACTATTAATTTTATTTTTATTATATTATTTGTATTTTTTATAATCATAAGCTGTATTATTTTTTAATTCAACATGATGATAACTTGATTGTATCTTGAACATTAATATTTATTGAATATAAATTTTTTCGATAATAACATTCAACATAATATTTTTATTATAATGATAATATTATTATTATACTATAAAATATATATAATAACACTTAATAACAAAATAAAAATTTTGTTCACAACTATGACGATGATAATTATGAATTATAATTATGAATCAACAATTATGAGAAATTTAATAAAAAATCCAGATTTATAAAAAAAAAAAAAACAAAAAAAAAATTTCAATTTTTAATTTGATTTATTATTATCACTTTTAATTGCTTCAACATTATCAGTTTCAAGCACCTCATTACGTTCACTTAAAATTGACTCATCACTAATGGAAACTACACTTTTACTGTCATCACCTTCAGCATCATCTTCAAATTTAACTTGTGCTAGGTCTGCATTTTTAGGTGTACTTTTTGCATATAAAAGGAAAAAATAATAAACAGAAATATATAACAAATGAATAATTTAATAAAATATATAAAATCAATAAAAATAAAAATACAATAAAAATAATTCCACTCACTATTTACACTTACTGGTGTTATCATAATACTGGTGTTATCATAATACTGGTGTTATTACTTTATAGTAATATTAGTATCTCGTTTATGATACTTACGTTCTCGTTTATTATTTTTTTTCAAACCCGGATATTTTTGAAAACTTTTGCTGGTATTTGTTCTAGTGCTTGTAATGATACTGGTGGTTCTCGAGTGGAAACCTGTTAAGGCAAGCTTGATTTTCCTGACAATCTTGATCAAGACTTGATCAATGTTGCTTTAACTCAGGAAACCTGATCAAGTATTGATCAAGATTTGATGAAGATGCTTGATTAAGGGCCTCTTGATCAAGGTTGGATCAAGAAAGCTTTAATATATCTTGACTAAGTCTATCTTGATCAAGAATGGATCAAGAAAACTTTAATTTGTTTGTATTAAGGCCGTCTTGATCAAGATGGGATCACGAAAACTTTAACACATTTTGACTACGTCTATCTTGATCAAGAATGGATCAAGAAAACTTTAACACATCTTGACTACGTCTATCTTGGTCGAATATCTTATATCTTTCTAATATCTATCTTATATCGTTCTGGGTTGAACCTCGATAAACGTTATAATTTTTTTTATTTATGATATAAATTTCTAAACTATATTATAAATTATTATTTGGTATTGATATTAAAAATATCGATCACCATGTTTGGTTCTAATAAATATTTTTTGTGACACAATATTTTTGATGATTTTTCTTTATTCGTTAAAGAAAGGAGTAAATATTTCATGTCTATGAAAATAAAACTAAACATGCCCTATTCATGTTGCACCAGTAAGATGAAAATATAAGTTTTATAAAACTTCAACATGCATCGAATCCCTCCGTGGCCGAGTTGTCTAAAGTGTCCCCTATCTGATTACTAATCTATACTTCGCTGGTTCAAATCCCATTAAGTGCGCTTGCAAAAAAAAAAAAAAAATGTTTCTCCATACACCTTTCCCTCTTTCATTCTCTTTCTCTCTCTTCTATGTGTAAATAATTAAATTATACAAAGAAAAAAAAATAAATCAGATAAAAATTTTTTTTTTTCAATTTTTTGGTCTAATCTTGATCAAATCTTGATCAAGAATACTTGATTCATTCTTGATCAAGAACGTAACGCTAAACGTGATCAAGATTTGATCAAGAATACTTGATCCATTCTTGATCAGGAATGCTTGATCAAGTCTTGACCCAGAACGTAACGCTAAACGTGATCAAGATTTGATCAAGAATGGATTTGAAATCAATGTTGCCTGATCAAGTCGTGATCAAGACTTGATCTCAATTTCCACTCGGGTTGTACAGCTGGCACAATTAGTGCTGCTACAACTGGTATTTGTACGTGTGGACGCCTACTTGATATTAAATTGTATGATGAATCCAATGTATTCTTAGTCATAAATACATCATTACGAATTTTTATATCGCATTCATATTATTTATTTGAAATTGCATGTTACACATCCTGCGTGTCATTAAGATAGGATTACCAGCAATGAGTATGGGATTTCCAACGTAGTTTGCGACATTGTTAGAAAGTCGATAAAAACCATCACAAACTTGAGCCTGTCCATATATATTCTGTTTAGTTTGAACAATTTGAAACTTGTTTCTGATAAAATCAACGATTTCTATATAAAAGTGGGATAAAATAACAAAAATTATTAAAAAACAAAAAACCAAGTTAAACCGAAAATTAACAATCACCAATCACACCAAATTCTTCCAACAAAGAGTCAAATTGTACACGTTGAACATTTAATTCGTCTTGCTCTACACGAAGATCGAGAACGCGAAATCCATGAAGAATCATGTCAGTATGACTTTGAACGTGAAATTCAATTGGTAAACACTCAGGATCACGAAAACGTAGTGCAGCTTGACAAATATTACCTCCTATTATTTCTACTATAGAATTTATTTTAATTTGGTCCATCCATTTTCGTCGCATAACAGTGCCCCATATGATACACTTAATTTTTGTCCCATCATTATTTGACAACACAAACGTGATGTGGTTTTTTTCAATGGAGAGTAACGACGATACAGATACAGATGTGACATAACCAATCAAGTTACTAAAGTTAAAAAAACTATGAAATAATATAAATAAAAGAAAATGTAAAGATTTAAAGTATAAAAAAAAAAATATAATGTATCCTGTAAAATATAAAATATTAAAATAATTATAATTTAATTAATGAAAAAAATATAATTAAAATATTTCAATATATTTCAATAAAATAAAAAAAATAAATATTTACATTCTATTTTCATCGCTGTCGAATGCGTTCAAGTCCGCAGTTGATGTGTAGCATACATCAGCCATTATTAAATTTTATTTATTGATTTAATTGATTTAATTAATTGGTTTAAAATTTTATTAAATAAAAATTAAATTTCAAATTGTACTAATGCAACTGATGCAACTAACTGATTCAAACTAACATATTCATCTGTCAATTAAAAAAAAAAAAAAAAAACAAAGAAACAGGATACGTTATATTATTTTATTTTATTTTCTTTAAAAATTAAAAAAAAAGAAGAGAGAGAGAAAGAATGTCAAGCTACGGACCCGAGGGACAACCAATCAAACAACGAAAAACTGCCCGAGTAGAAATCTGTTAATAGCCTGTAATAACACGGATCTGGATCAAATCACGGAATCCCAATTCAGGTATCTAATACATTCTAATTCCTGATCTATTTCGGGACGGGAAATCGTAGAGCAGTACCTATTCAAGTAAGGCCCTGGTCAGGATTTGATAGTGTTTACCTAATGCTATCTGGATTAAGTGAAAGATAAAAAAAAAACCATTTATTTTATCATTTTCCACTTGATCAAGCTCTGGTCACGATTCAATCAAGATAAAAATTTCGAAAGCAATAATTATTCTAAATAACAATATTTTATTAATTCGACCGTATTTTAATTCATAGTATCTATTTATTTTAATTTTTACTCTTTCATTTATATTTTTTTAAAATGTTAATATATCTGTATAATGATCATTTCGTATACAAGTCACTTATTATTATTTATTCTCGTTTTTGAATATCTCAAAATTCGTTTTAAATTATCCCATAACATATTATTATTATTATTCAAATATCGGCTAAAAATCTTTACAGATATGCTCAAGTCAGCTCTAGTACAAACCATTACGTACATTAAACAACCTATTAATTTCTACATAGCGCACTATACTTTTTATTTTTGTATGAAGCAACTTGATCAATTTTTATCTCTAAAGAAGTATTTGCAGGCTTACAATCAGTCATGTTCAATTCATTTAATATTATGTTGATATATGCGCTTTGATCTAATATTATTCCATTTTCAGTTCTTACAATTCTTATGCCAATAAATAATTCAATTTCTTTCAGATCAACCATTTGAAATTTATTATTATTATTTATTATTTATTTATTATTTACTAGACCGTTTGGCGCGCTTCGCGCGCCTTCATGTTTTTATGTGAATGATGTTAAAATTAAGTTACTGTTTAATTATTAATGTTTTTTATTATACTAGACCGTTTGGCGCGCTTCGCGCGCCTTCATGTTTTTATGTGAATGATGTTAAAATTAAGTTACTGTTTAATTATTAATGTTTTTTATTATATTATTCATGAAATAATATTAACATCGTGTCCACATGGATAACATATAATATTTAAATTAATAATTAAGTTGCCTTCATTAATACTTGAAGAAAAGTTCATTTGGTGATCACATATTTTCAAATGTTCAGTTTGTATACTTTTCAAATTATCATTCAGTTTTTCGAGATTAGTTATCTTTGATGTCTGAATCATTACTTTACAAAATGAGCATATGACTATTTTTTCTTCTTTTTCGAAGTATCCTTTCTCGCAAATTACGCACGGTACTTCCTTTATCATATTTTTTATAATGTTACTTTTGAGTTGTTCGATTTCTGAAATAGAAATCGATATATGCATTCACTTCAAATAAATAAAGATAAAAAGATTACCTTCTGTTGATGCTTCAAAATCTTGTTCTATTTCAACCGTTTCAAAATAAGTGTACGTATTTGTAGTCATATCAAATTTCTTTTTTAACAATTTCATTAATTCATTATTTGAAATCAACGTATTTGTTTTTTTTATGGTTATATCATTATATAAATTTAATTTAAAAAATTCATGTCTATTCAAAAATAGCTCAGTTAACCATTTCTAAACAAAATTAAAAGTTTATTAAATTCTGAAAATTTTTTATGAGTATAATTATGCTTACTTTTTTTAAATCTCTTTGCATTTTATTTTTTATTTTATTGACTTTTTTTATTTCTTTTTGAAATAAAATTTTTTAGTTGTTAACCAATCAATTAAAAAATCAATTTTTCTTTTGTTTAAATTTATGTTTGTTTTTATTTTAACTTTTATTTCATAATAAATATTCTCTATTCAAATATTTCTTTGAACACATGATTTTTAACTATATTGTCATCTCGTTGTTCTCCTAAAAATATTCTCAATGAATGCCATGATCTAACTCTTGAAAAAGCTACATATAACTGTCCATGATTGAATACATCTTTTCTGAGGTCAACTCCTATTTTATCAAACGTTTGTCCTTGACTTTTGTTTATAGTCATCGCAAATGCAACTTTAATAGGAAACTGTCGACGTTTGAAAGTAAAAGGATAAACCCCTTCACAATATAGTGTGATACGATGTATGAACACTATATTGTTTGACCTATCTCCAGTTAAAATACGACATTTCAGAAGATTATTTGAAAGGTCTAGTATTTGTAATCTCGTTCCATTACACAAACCTTCACCTGTACTTAAATTTCGAAGAAGCATAACACTGCAGTTCTGTCTTAATTTTAATTTATATGGTGGAAAATTTGGGGGATCCAAAGTGTTCAAATACTCTGGTAACAGAACATCTTCAAGATCACCATTATCACAATTTTGTGTACTATCTACAGCGGTATAAATTTTTTCTGAGTTTTTGTCCAGAAGCTGCACAACTCTTTCATTTACATCATCTACATCTATATGTCGTGCTGCTAATACAGCTACTTTTGTTAAATCATTATAATTACAATTATCAATTAAATCTTTGAAAATTGTCTGAACTATATCATCATTTTTATTAGCTAAACACTGGTACAGAATCTCTATATTATCATTATTATCATTTAAAGTTCCATTACCAACATCTAGCAAATATTTTGCGAACTCTATTTCTTCTGGCAGAGTTCTCATGTTTTCAGTTAAAGAAAGAATATTAAAATTTTTCCATAATCGACTGAATTTAATTGATAAATTTATTGTCTCAGTTCGTGTACCATTTTTAAGTACTGGCAAAAGTTGTCTAAAATCACCGCCCATTAAAACTATTTTTCCACCGAACGGTAAATCTACTTTTGTGATATCACGTAAAGTTCTATCAGCTAATTCCATGCAATATCTAGGCGCCATTGGTGCTTCATCACAAATTATTACATCAATATTTTCAAGTTCTTTAGCTTCTTTTGATTGCAACTTAATGTTTGATGTTGAGTCAGTGTACATTGGAACAGGCATGCCAAAAACATTATGCATTGTTCTCCCTGCTGGAAGCAATATAGCTGCTATGCCTGTAAAAGCCATTGTAACAATTTTTTTTCCTTTACTTTTCAATAAATGGTATATGGTACTGTAAACATATGTTTTGCCTGATCCACCTGGTCCATCAATATAAAAACATGTAGTTGAAGAATTACTTTCACCTGAAATTGTTGCGTTGATTAGCTGATCAACTATGATCTTTTGTTTAACATTCAAATTCGATTATTGAGCTAGGCCGATTTCTCCATGATTGGTAACATTTTCTTTGTCATTTATTTTTTCTATATTTTCAAATTCAATCAATGATGGCATTGTTGGAAATTTACTAAGATCTGATTTTTCTCTTATAAGAAGGTTATTTATTTCACGATATGTTCTTGCATATGACTGAGCCATGCTGTGTCTTCTTTTGAAATCATCAGCCATGAAGTCTTTATGATCTTCCCAAAGTTTTTCTGGATAAACAGGATGGCAATAAATCAAAATGCGTACGAATAAATTTCGCAATTGCTGAGGCATCATCCACACACTACCTTCTGTCATTGCACGATCCCATTCTTCATCGTCTTCAATTAAGCCTAATGCCAAACATGCACTATGATAACTGTCATGTGTTACACCATCAATTACTCTGATATTTTCGAAACTTGTGGCTCCTTTAACTGTTAATAGCAATAATCTTAGGTGGAATAATTCAGTTTGACTTGGGCTAATAGAATACATTCTCCCAATAACGTTGAAATGTTTTTTACGTTTTTGCCATGTACCTGATCCTTTTATAAATACATAATATTCAGGAATTTCTGCATATGTAAATATTTTGGCCATTGGATCACGTTTATTCAAATCAAAACAGTCCATAAGCATTGTATGTTGGTCCATTGCTGCACGTATATACTCTTCACCAACTTCATCAGTCATAGTAACATTCTGCTGATTCGATAAATGCACTGGTAATCTTATTATAGAATGACTTTTTTGTTGCAATGGTCTTCCAAAAATGCTTCAACAGGGTCTACGTATCTCGTCTCTATATGATTTTTAATTTCATCATGTTCAATATAATTATTAGAATCAGTTAAAACAATTGAAGCAGCATCATGTCCTTTATAGATGTATTTGTATAGATATTTCATTGCCTTGATACTCGACACTACTTCTATATTTATATGACAATCAAATAACAATAATAATACAGAATTATAAGGAACAACGTACTGGTTATCGATAGATTTTCCATTTTGACCCAAATGAACACCAGTATTTCTACGACGATACGTTGGATATCCATTTTCATCCATTAATGTTTCTTTTTGAAACAATTTAGGGAAATTTTTTGAACATTTACTCTGTTCATTTCTGCACCAATCTCCACACGCATGAATCATATTTTTAACGACAATATTATGAAGCCTTTGATTCAATTCTTTATCTGGAATTTCTGCTGTAATATATTTATCAACGATATTTGGAGTGGTAATTTTACTATTTTGTTTCAATGTTATTAAAATATGAACATGAGGTAATCCTCTTTTTTGATATTCTACTACATATACATATGCTTGAACGTCACCAAAAAGTTTTTCTTTTTCAATTTTTTTCATCAGCTCATCTTTTTTTATATCAAAAACACGTGAAACTATATCTGGTCTGTCTGAAGCAGTTTGACCATTTAGTAAATTTTCTTTGATTTCTCGCCAATTTGGATTACATATCATTGTTATGAATAAATCAGGTTTTCCAAATCGTCTTACTATAGACATTGCATCTTGGTGATGTTGAAGCATATTTCTTGGAGATCCCGTGAAAGTAGAAGGTAGAATCACCATCTTTCCAAAACGCCTATCAGTTTCAGTAACTCTTTGTTGCAAATGATCAATGAGCCCTTGATAACTATCTGCACGAATTTTTTTTTGATTCAATCGACAAAAATTCATTCTATCTTTTTCAATTTTAACATAACTATCTACCACCCACTGCTGAAATAATCTTCCACCCATTAAAAATATATTTTCGTCCCGAGTTGCCATTCGATACTTCGTATAAGCAGCTCTTGAAACACGTTTTGATTTATTAACACATGGAATATCTTTGTGCCATCCTCTTGTGCCGTAAGGATAATACAATGGATAAATCAATGGTTCAACATTTGGATCCATTGAGCTAACGTATTCTAGTTTTTTTGTGTTTTTATTATGTATTGTTACATACGATTCAGGAATATCACCATCAGCCGTCGTTGTAAAAATTGCAGCAACTTCATTGATTCTCTGCTCATTGTAACGTCTAGCATCCATTCCAGGCTTTAAAGAAAATAGTAACTTCATTTCTGGTTCTACTTGTTGATTATTGTTCAACATTGTTTGTTGCAACTCTTCATGCATCATTCTGTATGATCGAGCAAATACATTTATATTACGAAGAATATTGCCGATTCCATCTATAATTTCTCTATTCAAATTTGAAACCCCATTCATGCTTGTTCGAATGTCAGCAGCTTCATTCTGGTCAATTATAAAAAGTTGACCAAATGAAGGTGTTTCTTTTTCATTGGGATACAAAGAAGTATTTATTTGATAATAAATTTGACCTTGTATTTTGAAGCAATATGGGCCAGGACGATTGTTGGAGCGAAATTTTACTGAATTTGAATTAAAAGAAGCGAGTGCAAACGCATTATTATACCATCGTATTCGTTCATGAAAAATACCTGTATATTTGTGACTACGATTAAATAAATCTTTAATAAATTGAGGTGGATCAGGCAATAATTCAAGTTCAACTTCACCATGATTACAACAATCATTAAATGAATTCTTTTTATTGTTTACTTCTTCAGATATGAAATGCTTAGCTTTGCAATGTTTGCATATAACATTCATTTTTCCTATATAATTTTCATGTATATCAACTGGTTGTATCATGAATTTATTGTGTGATGGTCGATCTTGTTGTTGTCTAACTCGCTTAAGTCGTCTTAAATTTTTGAATTCTTCTTCTTCTTCAATAGAACGTCTTTTATAATGTGCAGGCATTTTAAAAAATTAAATGTGCCCAAAACCTGTAATTTTCACAATTTTCTAAGCAAACTTACAACGGAAACATGGAGTGAAATACCCTAACTTAAAAAATTATTTTCATGTCTGTTTATTATTTCCTTAACTGATTGTTTTCCTCATCCGCAAAAAATAATAATATATAAATTGAATTTTGTCAAATCGTTTGAAACGGGTAAAGAAGAAAACGAATGTATCATCTCATTAAAATATGGCGACTCATTGATCTAATCACGAGACTTAGTCTAGGAATCATTGAAGGGAATACCACGTATTACTATGTAAAATTTTGATCAATACAACGTATTTTAATTTCTATGTGATATTTTTAAGTGAAGGGTGAGGTTTATCAATTTAAAATATTTGAATCAATCATAAAAATTAAATTATGGAAAAATAAATGTACATACACTGATTAAATATCAGAAAGATCCTTGACGTCGTCAGAATATATAAATATATTATTATTATATTGATGATAAATATCTTAGATTTTATTATTTATGATCGCACTTTTTTGATCTTAATTTATGATGAATTAAATTAATATAAATCAAATGACATTCAAATATTGTGACATAAGCAACATATTCATTTAGTTACTATTATTCATTTATTTAAAATAAAAGAATATTTAAATATAGGGTACATTCAAAAACATCCAGGGGGTGAGCTCCAAAACCTGAATTGATTCATGATCTCTAAAATATCGACGATTCCGATCGAATTTAAAAAATGTTGAAAATCGCTAATAACTTCCCTAGAATAGTGTCAGTCGATAATTGCCAGATGGAGCCAGGGGTCTTAGTTGAATGAATATAATAAAAACATGATCTCCAAAATGATGATGATTCAAATCGAATTTAAAAAATTTTTCAAATCCCTATTAACTTCCCTAGAATGTGGAATGAATATAATAAAAACACATGTTAGAGATATATTCATTTATTTATTTATTTAAAGAACAATCAATTTTTTTTTCTTTTTTTCCCAATCATTGGCTTATCAGCTAGCTGAACTGCAGGAGAATCAACAAGTTCAACCTGTTGTACAGATTGAATAGTTTGAACATGCTGAACAGGTTGTTCAAGTTCAACAGGTTGAACAACATGTTTAGCTGGTTCATCAATACAACGACGTTTTGAAGAAATAATTGGATGAAATCCAGAACGCAAATCATTTGAAGACATTATGGCATCTCCTTCTCTAATTGATATATCATCCATATTAGAAATCGAAAAAAATGATGATTCATGTGAGAATTCACCAGCAATGGTGATTGGTGTGCCCAAGATCAATTTTTCATTTGGAGTATAATCCACAATATTAATTGTCAAACGGTAATAACCATCCGTAACTTGGCATTGACCACACGTAGTACGATAAAACTGAACGGTGCGTGGTTGGGTTCGGATGTAACAGTCAAATTCTGAAATAAAAATTATACATATCAATAAGATATAGTTATGAATAAATGTATATTTTATTATAATCTAAAACTAACCAACAGGTCCATTTTCAAACATGACATCTGCTAAATCAATTATTTTTTTTTTAATAGTCCTTGTTACATTATCAGCAGCTGGATTGTATCGCCCCAAGATTATAATATCACTTGACAGCTGCACATGATACTCCATGTCGTAAAGAGCAGTATCACGAAAACGTATATTACCCAATTTCACGGTGCCACCACGTATCTCCAAAACCGACCACAATTTTATTTCTTTCTCCCATTTGTGAGCTGGACCTGTTCCCCAAATCAAGATCTTCATCCGAATAGTTCCACCGTTGTTTAAGGTAAATTTCAAGACGTGGCCATGAGATGTACGGACTTCACACCATCGATAGAATCAATATAACCTGTGATGTCACTGAAAAAATCAATTTATATTAATCAAACAAATTATATAACCTAATTATTATTATAACCCGAGATGTCACTGAAATAATCAATTTATATTAATCAAAATTAAAATGAAAATTATATAACCTAATTATTACTAAATTATTAAATATATTATTAAATTATAATGGGACTTACATTGACTTTTCTTCTGACTGCCAACAATTTATTTCATCATCGGAAGTGAACACATATTCCATGATTATTTTGTATATAAAAATAATTAATTATATTTTTTTTTTTTTATTTTAAGTATATTATATATCAAATATATTTTAAATAAAATATATATATATAAATAAAATGATATATTTTATTTTATTTTTTATTTTTATAGCACTTTTATTACTTATAAGTCACGCGAACTAAATCTTCACAATTTTTATGTTATAATATATTTTATAATAATATATATATATTGTATTTATATATTTTTTTTTGTATATAATTGATTAATTATATTTATTTTTTATTTGGTATTATATATTATATAATATATTATATATATATATATACATATATTATATATTATTTTTTATTTCTAATGACACTTTTATGAATCACTTCTATGATCTAAATTTTTACAATCTTTTAAACAAATTAATACACATAACAACGAGTAAACAGAAGAAATAAATAAATAAATTTTCATAGCAACGGATAAATAAATGAATTATTTTTTGTTTAATTTATTGATTTTTTATTTTGTTTACAATGTTTAATAACAGCCAATCAAATGTCTGGAAGGGAGGCTTCATTCTCCTTTTTATAATAGGATTATATGATTACGCTCTAAGTCATTAACGTATAAAACTACATAAACATTCTCCATTATATTCCCCCTGTTTAAAATATATATGCAACGGTCAACACGTGAATTTTTAAACCCTTTTTGTATAAGTGTTTTTTCAAAAATCTTAAACCAGCATTCAGCTGCTTGTTTTAACCCATACAATACTTTATTTAATTTACATACTTTATTATTATTTGATATTACCCCTTCCGGTACTAGCATATAAATATCTTCCTTTAATTTACCATTTACATATGCCGTTTTCACATCCATATGATGTACTAATAATTTGTTTTCATTCACAAAAGCTAGAATAAATCTAAAACTTGTGATTCGAGCTACAGGTGCAAATGTTTCAGTGTAATCAGTTAAATATTTTTGACTAAAACCTCTAGCAACTAATCTAGCTTTGTATTTACGGATTTCCAAATTCATCATTTTTAATACTATACACCCATTTAGATTCAACAATGTTTTTGCTCTGTGGTCGATCTGCTAAAACCCAAGTGTTATTTAGTTTTAAAGAATTTAATTCATCGCTCATAGCTTCCTCCTATCTATTTCTGTCTTTACTACTTTCAATTCTTGATAATTTTTAGGTATTTTACAAACAGCTGATTGCGCATGTAACAAATAGCAGCTTCATCAGTCTCACTTTTTCTTAACTTATCATATACATATAAAGTTGATGTGAATACCTTTATATATTTTAAATCCAGCTTTTTGCCGCGCCACATTTCGAACAGGGTTTTATATTCTTCCACACTGAAAAAACGTTCCTGCTGCCGGCACGATCTACTGTACCGCTGATGGTAGACCGTTACAGCAGCGGGACGTCCAGGTAAATCAGCAGTAAGCACCCGTATATTCTCAGTAAGTTGTACTGCTAATACAGCAGTACAAAGCACTGCTGTGGCAACTGAATACGCGGCTGCCTATGCTATGCGCAAACATAACCTTGTTAAATGACTGTTTTGTTTTGACATTTTTTATTGTTTATTTTCAATTTAAATTATATTTGTGATTTTAAATGGATAGTTTTCTAGAAAAAAAAATCTGAATGAATCGGGTCTTATGGGGTTTTCTATTGACCTCCCGGGATGAAATAATCGAGATATTATAAGAAATACAATTATGTTTAATACTTGAAATAGTGTCCCTGAGCGCCATGAAAAGAACTTTTCGAATATCGCTTGAAAAGTATTTTTAGCGGGATAATTATATTTGACGATTATTATTTGAAATACAATTGTATCCAGTTAGAATACTTGCTAAATGAATATTCAAAAATACTGTTGTATCCGGTGATATTCGATCCAAAGATGATTATAATACGTATTATATATATATATATATGACCTGCGAATTATTATATGTAATAAATATCAATCATTATTAAGTCAATTATATATTACGGATAAAATAAATAAATTATTAAGTAAAAATTAAAAATTATAAATTTTTTATGATATCAAAAGCACCACCTATTGGTGTATTCTTAGTACTTGTGTTCATACTTATTGTTGACGATTGATCAGTATTTGGAGGATTTTGTGAGTGCTGATAATAATTTTCAGATGCATATGCATCTTGACGAAACTGAGGTGGAAGTGACTGTTAAAGAAGTTATTGAATTTTATGAGTATAATTCAGTACTACAATACTGAAAATTTTCGAAGTGACTAATTTATTCTTTATAGTAGAGATGATAAAATTTTTCTAAGTCCCTTAAAATTCGAGTATCAAAATACTTTGCAAATATATTTTGAAATACTCGAACATTAATAATACCGGTCAGGGATAATTGTATCCGAGAATTAGTCTTCGATAATACCAACAAAATATCAAAAAATACTCATTCTCACAAACACTCATTAATATCACCGGATATAATTCAAACACTATAAAGTATCAATAATACCTTTCAAATACTTTATTTTTTCATCCCGGGCTAAATTTCATTAGGTGATATGCAATTACTTTGTTTGTATTTTTTTATATTTTATATTTATTTATATTTATTTATATTTTTTATATTTCATATATTGTTTAATATATTAAATATATTTAATAATTTTATTTTTTTTTCAGTTTCCATATATTCAAATGAAATATATGTATAAAATAATTGAATTTTTTATCCCGGGAAATAATGTTATATAAACTATTCAAATATAGATAATTTTTAACAAATCTATTTAATTCTATATATATTTCATTTAAATATATATAGTCGTTATATAAAGAACCAGTGTTTACGTGTCATACAGCTACTCTTTGTACCGATCATATGCCCGAACTCATCAACAGTAAAATGTTCACCTACAGCAGCGGTGCTGTACTGCTACGGCAGCAGGAACGTACCGTGCCTGCAGCGGGAACGTTTTTTCAGTGCAATGCTTTAGTTGGTGAGATATTAATTAATTTAGTCGCCGTTAATACAACCTCACCCCAAAAAGATTCATTTAAATTTTACTCTGATAGCATCTCGCGCGCTTCTTCACCGATTGTACGAATCATTCCCTCAGATAACTCGTTTTGTGATGGTGTACATGCAACTGTTCCATGATATGTTATACCTTCCCTGGTAGAAATTTTTCTCTGCCGTTTTTCCGCCGATTTTACGTCATTTCTACGTTTTTTGTCCATCTTTTTCAGAAAATGACCCATGGTGGAGAAATTCTCCACCATTAGTCCAACCTTTCTCCGACCCTCACCCTCCTGAAAATTATTCCGCCGTTTTTCCGCTATTTGTCCAACCTTTCTTTGATCTTTATCCAAACTTTCTCGGACCCTCATCCACCTGAAAATTATTCCGTCTTTCCATAGTGGACATTGAGTTCAGAATATGATTAAAACTTCATCAGGCAACTTAAACTTGGATCACGTTTTGATCAGACAACTTGATCAAGAAAAGATCAAAACGTAACGCAAAAATGAATCAAGTCTTGATCAAGCTACTTGGTCAAAACTTGATCAAGCTACCTATTCAATGTGTGATCAAAAAATATTATTTATTATATAAAAATTTAAAAAAAAAAAAAAAATTTAATTTAAATTGGCTTTTTTTTGTTTTTTTGTTTATTAACTGTTGCTAAAAGAGATAAGAGAGGCAAGGAAAGACGTTAGAAATATATTAAACAATTAAACGAATAACGTGCACGAAACTAACGGGAATCGAACCGACGAACGACGATATCTTATTTTTCTGACTAACGCTATATAGACCACTCGGCTACGGGACCGTTCATGCAAATCAATTTTTTTTTATCCTTATGTTTTATATTGGGTCAAGAAGCACAAACTGAATGATGAATTTAAAATATATTAATAGAAAAAGAAAAATATTCATTAGTACAGTGTAGAATAATTTTCTGTATTTTTTTTTTAGGGTTAATATAATAAAAAATAATAAATGAATTTTTTTAAATAAATAATATATAAATAATAATTTCCATGATAATTTATTGAATATATTAATTTATTATATACATATATATATATCTAATATATAAAAATCTCGTGTCACGGTGTTAGTCACCTAACTCCTCCGAGACCGCTTGACCGATTTCCTTGAAATTTTGCATAGGCATTCTCTAGGGCTGAGAGAATGAAGTTATCTATTTTTCAACCCTCTAATTTATAAGGGTGGTTCACCCTTAAGGGAAAAAATGGAAACCCTACTATACACCATCTATACTTTATTCATAAATACATACGATGGTCGGTAATGCAGTTTTCATCCAAATAGTGATACGAATAATATATACATATAATATTTGCATCTAATTAGCCTAAGGTTGATCAAATCAAAATAAACTATTATATGGATTCTATTGGAATTTTTTTGGAGAATATTGGAGTGAAGTTAATTTTCTTTGGGAGTTGATGGTTTAATTAATATTAACTAATTAAGATTTAGGGGCGCAGGCAGCCTGGATTTTTTTAATTTTCAACTTTTTCAAGTTATTTTTTTTAAATAGGTTTAAATAGGTTTTAAATTATAAATTCCAAAATAAAATTCATTCGGAGTTCTTCAATTAATTATTAAAAATTAATATAATTTTTGAATTGTTGCTATGCGCTGATCAATCATTCCGGTCAATTGCACATTTCTATACTTCTAAACCCTAGCATGGATGTGTAAAAATGTGTTTATAATCAAATATGTAATTGTTTTTTGCTGATTTTAAAGACTAAATTATATAACAAAAAATATAGGTTTGAATACTTTTTTCAATTTGAATAATAGGTGAATACGTTTTTTTAAGAGTAACTATGAAAATAAAGCTGTTACACATATACACGTCTACACATACATGCTAGGGTTAGGAAGTATAAGAATGCGCAATCGACCGAAATGATTGATCAGCGCATAGCAACAATTAAAAAATTATAATATTTTTCAATAACTAATTGAAGAACTCCCAATGAAATTTTTTTGCATTTTATAATTTTATAATTCTTCAAAGAATTATCTATCAATTAAAAAAAAAATAACTTGAAAAAGTTGAAAATTAACAAAATCCAGGCTGCCTGTGCCCCTAAATCTTAATTAATTAATATTAATTAAACCATCAACTCCCAAAGAGAATTAACTTCACGCCGAAAATCTCCAAAAAAACTCCAATAGAATCTATATAATAGTTTATTGTGATTCCATGCGTATTTTTATGTATAAATATTTATATAATATACATATTCGCTCAAATCATATGTTGACTGTATATATACATGTATATTTTTTTTACATTTACTGCAGATATTTTAGTATAATAATGATGTGAATATTTATTTTTCTTTGTAAATATTAATTATTCAAGTTTGTCAAATTGAAAAGTTGATAAAATGAAATAAGATAAGTCAACTGCTACGTCAAACCTATAGTGTTTTGTAGGAATATTTTATATCGTAATAAAACGACTTCAAATTTTTAAAATTGTGTTTTGGAAGACTTTGTATGATGAATTATTATTACTTTTTCTTTAAATACCATTTGAGAATAATTATAATTCAAAATTATTTACATCTTAAGTTTTGTCGTTCATTTACAAAGTAATTCAAACAGAGCCAGAAAATTTAAAATTAAATATCACTATTTCTTCAATAAAAAAATTAGTATATGACCGAGAAATTAGTCATAATAATTCAAATAAGGCCCACATAAAGAAAAAAATTCATGACCATTTTCATCCACATTTCGTTGAATAAAAAAAAATGATAAGCCCAAAAGACCAAAAAAAAATATATTAAACTGTATAAAAGGAGTATCTCCACGCAAATAGAAATAAAAAGTTTAGGTCACAGCACTGTAAGAATTAAAACAAAAAGTCTATGTTGGAGCCTGAAATTTTTCTTGATAATGTACAAATTTCAGCCAACCACGGCCAAGTCGTATACCAATAAAAATACGGAATATATATCTGCATGTGTGTGATCTGTATATACAAGTATAGAGCGGCGTGCGACGCATCAATGACATTCGGATACACTCGGCCTCACGTTTATATCAAATATTAATGAATTTCATAAACTTTAATCAACAATATCTCCGAACTGCGATGGGACAAGAATATAATTTTTGTCCAAAATTATCTAGACAATATCAATTTTATCATACTAATTTGTTATCAAATCGGTAAACTCAGTTTTTTTGTTAGAATAAAAAATATACAAGAAAAAAAAATATTGAATAAAAATTCTTACACATGCCATGTTAAATCGTTCGAAAAGTTTACGTGCTTAAAACTTATTATCTCTAAAACTAGATGGGACATAATTACAAAATTAGAATCATTAGATGCAGGGGAATTTCGAGATTTGTCTCTCAAAATATTGGGAAATCGGTGAATGGACTATTCAACGGAGATACTCCCTTAAGGTTGCTTCCGGATAATTGAATGTCACTTAATTTTTTTTTTTTTTTTTTGGGTATTTTTTGAATGAAATAAATATCTATACTTCCAATTCTGACGTTGTTTTTTTGAGATAATAAATGTCAAAGATGACAACTTTTATACGCGAGGATAAGACTACAAGCTAAAATACCTTACATTTCTATTTTTAGAAAGTTCATTTGCCACTAAAAAATCTTTAAATTGTAGTCTTCGGCAAGACGAACACGATATAAAAAATTAAAATTTTTTTTTTTGACCATGACTTTCAATATATTCAATATTGACTTTTAAAAAATTTCGTCTTTCCCGCAACGAATTGGAGTATACAGGCCCTCTAAACGTAAATATTCCTCTATCTTTCGGAGGCAACCTCACTGGAATTAAACTTTGTATCCATTTTTGAATTCACTGAGATAAAATGAAGATCCTAAATATTCTCTGGAATTTTCCAACTATTGCTTGAAGGTGTTTCCACCGCTTTTTTTTCTGAAAAAATTCATGTCATGACAGCCAATAATATGTTATTAATTAAAAAGTGAGCTACGACTTTTTTAATATTCAAATTCGTGAAAATTTTGAAAATTTTCGGAATTTTATCATCGATTTATATCCAAAATCAAAAAATCGAAATGAAAAATGTCTTGATAATTTGCGTAGATTTTCATTTTAGAGTTTTAAAAACTTTATAATTTTAAGAATATCCTTAATATAATAATGTTGATTGTCATGAGAAAAGTATTTTAGAAAAAAAAATTATTTACAAAAAAGGTAGGTAAGTGGGTAGGTCATATTTAGAAATAAACGGGCTGGAAACACCCTCAAAGAAAGGGTGGTAACTTCTAAAGAAAAATTTAGGATCCTCATTTTATCTGGATGAACTAAAAAAAAAATTGAAAGTATAATTCTGAGAAGTCGAGGGAAAAGATCTTAGCATTTTAGTTATTTCACCCCATATTTAAAATTTATAACAGATATATTTTAATATTTGGTATCTAAGAGAATAAATGTTCATCGTTTAATTATTCGGAGAATTTTACACGTTTAATTTCTTATCCCGCTATTCCCTACTTTCGTTAAATGCAATTATTTCGTGGCTGGCATATATGTATATGTATGGCAAAACAACGTTTGCCGGGTCAGCTAGTAATATATAATAATATATTAAAAAAGTTGGAGAAAAATAAGGAAGATTGGAGAAAAGTTGGATATAAGTTGGACAAATTGGTAGAAAAATGGCGGAATAATTTTCAGGTGGAGAAAGGTTGGACAAATGGTGGAGATATTTGTCTGCCATTTATGCACGATGGGTCATTTTCGAAAAAAGGTGGACAAAAGTCGTAGAAAAGTGGACAAAAAGCGGAGAAAAATTTCTACCAGGGTTTATAAATGCAAAAATCTATCATTTCAATAGACAAATATTCCCGCCCGTTATCAATATATAAATTTACGGTCTTTAAATGGAATGAGATTCACCCTTCGAAATAAAATCTTTGAACATGCTAAAAACATCCGATTTATTTCCAATCAAATATGTTACACGGGAACGAGTCTATTTATCTACAAAAACAACACAATTATTTTTATTATCAATAGTCACGGGTTTATACGGACCCCCACATCTAAAAGGATTACAAACAACGGTCGTTTTATATGATCTCCATTTTTATTTTTATTAAACGGTTATCTAGTCTGTTTCCTATCACTACACACCTCACGTGATTGTCATCCGGTTTTATAATTGATATTTTTTTAAAGTCATATATCGTATTGGTGTTAATCAAATTTAAAAATTTATCCGTACTGATATGACCAAATCGCCGGTGCCAAAGATTATAATTATTTTGGCAACAATTTTCATACAAGTCAATTATAAGAGTGATCTTAATTAATTTTTTGAGATAAATATATATACATAGATTGTTGCCAAAATACGATTAAAACTAAAAAATAGATAAAATTAGAAAAGTCATATTCTTATATATATTTTGTTGAAATATTATTATAAAATTTGTAGCTTCACGGTAAAGCACCGGCCCATCACTCGGAAAGCCCGGGTTCAAGACCGGCTTGAGGAGTTATTTTTTTGAAACTATTTCTATGGAACAACATAAAAATCATTTTTTTAATGAAAATAATCCTATAGACCAAATTTCATAAAAATCAACCACAAACTTTATAAAATTCATTTTATAAAAGAAGCGCCAAATTTTTATAAAAATTTTTATAAAAACGTTTTATAGAAATTTTCATCATCACCAGGGCAATTATAATGTCCTGCCATACAGGCAAATTTTACAAAAAAGTCATCTTGTCTTGATTGTTGAACATAATTTGCTGATTGATCATAATTGTTATTATTGTTGCCATTATTGTATTCATTTGTATTATAATGATCATTACGATTATTATTGTCACTGTCGTAATTGTTTGAATTATTATAGTTGTTTGATCTATTTCTGTTGTTAAAGTTGTTATCGTTACAATTATTATAATTATTGTAATTTTGATTGTTGTTACGAATAAAATTTTTATTCTGTATTTTAAAATGATACAATCTTTTTCAAGGTGGTTTCGTTCACCACAATGAAAGCAATTTTGTTTATTTTCATTTTTTAATTTTGTTTGCTTGATCAAACCAAATCAAACCAATCGACTGGGCCTATTTCCACTCATGATGCGATGGGGTAAGTTTACTTACCTCATTCACCCACTTTGACCGTTGGCCGCCAGTTGTCTCTCTACCCAAATTGTCAGCCACTGAAACTGCTTATTGTACTCGCCAAGACAAGTCGTATTAACCTATTTCAAATCGTGATGCGATGAGGTAAGTATAAGCACGATGGGCTCCCTAACTAAAAGTGTGATCAAAAAATATTATCGAAAATTAAAAAAAAAAAAAATTATAAATTAAATTGATACTAGAGGCAAGGAAAGACGTAGGAAATATATTAAACAACTATATAAATAACGTACACGCATCTAACTGGAATCGAACCGATGAACGACGATATCTTAATTTTCTGACTAACGCTTTAGACCACTCAGCCACGGAACCGTTGATGCGAATCAAAATTTTTTTATCCTTATGTTTCATGTAGGGTCAAGAAGCACAAACGTAATTATGAATTCAAAATATATGAACTGAAAAAGAAAAATATTAATTAGTTGAATAATTTTCTGTATTTGATTTTTAGGGTTATTATAATAAAAAATAATAAATGAATTTTTTTATATAAATAATTTAATCATGTTGATTTGTAGAGTAGGCAATAATTTTTGATGTGTAAACATCTTTAGGCGCGGGTATGGGTATTGAGTGGTATGGAGTAAAAGGTGAAAGTCAAAAAAAGAGCGTCATATCCGTGTTCGCCGTCCTTTTCTTATAATATTGCCATTACTTTCTAATATATTTACATTGCACCGTCGGTAATTGCTACCATCAAGCGTTCTGTAAAAAAAATAGTAACAATGTATATATATTATTTATATAATAATTTTTTTAATAGACAAATGGTCATGGGAGTTTAATTATTGTTTGAACAATCATTTATCTATAGATTATAATCACAACTGTATATCCCTAGCCATTGAATTTTATAAAATACATTTTTAAAAAATATAGTTAATAATTATTTAATGAACAAATGACTAATAGAGGAGATAGAATTGCTAAAAGACAAGTACTCGTAGAATTATTATTTAAAAAATTATTTAATAAATTACATTTGTTTTTCTGGACATTCACATTTGATAAATACATTTAAGATTGCATGAATTATTTTTTTTAATAAACAATATTTTATTGGCTTCGGAAAGAAGTGCAAATAAAAAAAATGGCAATAACTTGTTCAATTAATGTTCAAAAAATTATTAAATCAATCGCATCTTCTTCCTTGTCATTTGTTTTTGCAAAATCCATTTAAGTTTACATGAATTACTTTTTTGAAGAACAAATGACTAATAGAAAAAATGAAGTTGCAAAAAAGAAAAGTACGCTCGTATAAAAATTATTCGAAAAATTGTTTAATCAATTGTATTTTTGGCCATTTGTTCATGATAATTAAACAAATAAATTATCTAAATTAATTATTTAAATCAACAATTAGCTAAGGAAAGAGGATGAAAATAAAAAAAAGACATCTAACTGTAAAATTAATTAAAAAAAAATTATTTAAACAACTGAATTTATCTTCCTATAATCATTCATTTATTAGAAATGCATTGAAAATTACATAGAATAATTTTTTCAATAAACAAATGGTTACAGAAGAAGAGGCAAAATGCAATAAAAACTGGAATATATATGAATATAATGATTATTATATTTATTATAATTCTATTAAAATATATTCAAGTATTTATTTATGCAATTACTTCTATCTTTCTAGCTCATTAATATTTGAAAATAAATCTTCAATAAATAATTAATCATTCTTAAATCAACGATTGGCTATCGAAGAATATGTAATTTCACAAATAGTCTATTATTTATGCAATTACTCTTTGATAAATTATACATTCAATGGAATTTTTCATTTTAGTTATTTTTGCCTAATAAATTTATCTAAAATTACATGAATAAGTTTTTTGAATAAACAAATAGTTCCGATCGCCGCGCGTTCCATCTATAGATCTTCGTGACGACACTGAAAATCTATACTTCGCTCGGTAAAAATAAAACTTATATTTTAGGTTATTTTCCAAACCAATATTTACTGTTATTTTTTTTTTTTTGTTAAAAAACCATTATTCATTGTTTTTTTGTTAACAAAAAACCTCTTGTTATAATTTAAATCTGTATACAAATCAAAGAATATCAAAGATTTTCAATTGCATTATATTAATAATTCATAATTTTTTGTGTATTTTTATTTTTAAAACAATTATTATAAACAAATTAAAATCTAAATATTGTTTACCAATATCCAAAATTTCAAAGTATCAAAACAATAATTTAATCATAATTCTAATTTGTTTATACGTCACAAATTCATTTTGACCTGACCTGACCCCCTGCGATTTTGATGAAGTAAGCTTTTTTTGATCAATTTTGGGCTGAAATTAAGCCTCTAATTTTTTCAGATTGTTTCATCAATTTTTAAGGTCACTGCCATCTTGAATATCATATACTTTGAGATATCCCAAAAAGGACCATTTTTTTTTCGTCAATTTTTTTTTTAGATAAAGACATGCCCAATACACAAATTTTAAGCACAGCACGAGAGTGGGTCCACGAACATGAATATTTTTTTTTAATTTTTGAAATTTTCGTTTTCTTTTTATTTTTTTTTTATTTCACATTAATATTTTAAGATAGTTTTCGATGTAAAACAAAAAAATAAAACGAAATTTACTTTCGGTAATTTTCGAAATTCTTTACGGTTTACGAGAAAAATGACAAAATAATACTAAACTCGAAAAAAAAAAATATATCACTCAAAATCAGTTTTAATGGAAAATAATTCATTTTTTCAAGACAATACATTTATTTTAAATAAGAATACTTATTTTTATATAACAATGTTTTAAAAAAGGCAAAAGTTTATATACATATATAGATATAAACTTATATATATATTATATATTAACTATTTTTTTTTCGAAAACGAAAATTTCAAAAATTAAAAAAAAATATTCATGTTTGTGGACCCACTCTCGTGCTGTGCTCAGAATTTGTGTATTGGGCATGTCTTTTTCTAAAAAAAAAATTGGCGAAAAAAAAATGGTCCTTTTTGAGATAGCCCAAAATATATGATATTCAAGATGGCGGTGACCTTAAAAGTTGATGGAAAAATCTGAAAAAATTAGAGGCTTAATTTCAGCTCAAAATTAATCAAAAAAAGCTTACTTCATCAAAATCGCAGGGGGTCAGGCAGATGACCACGTGATTTGACTAAGAACGCCCCATATATATTATTTTTATATATATTATATTATATTATTTTTCAAATAATTTTAATTTATTTCTAAAATGAGAAAATAATCTTTAAATAAAGACATTATTTACATGCACAACGAAATATGATCTGCTGACGGGCAGCAATCACGCGCGGTCATTCCAGATGCATTGTCTTAATCATGCATCGCGATTCATTTTTACTTACTATGTACTTACTGTATACAATACCCGCACAGAAAAATCTCAGTCTTAAGCGAGCTTCCAGTCTTAGAACGCGCTTCATTGAACTTAAACTGTCTTGTGAGATCTTCAACGAACTTCTATTAGCTTCCCAAATAAAATCACAAGTTTTTCCGAGGTCCCCAAACTCTTTTAAAGGCTTGAATTAAAAGACTTCGAAAGCATTCAAATCTCGGTCTTTCAGACGCTTGATTTGAAAGACTTCAAAAGCGTTCACATTTCTCAGTCTTTCAAAAGCTTGATTTAAAAGACTTCAAAAGGGTTCAAATTCTCAGTCTTTTAGAAGCGTGATTTAAAAGACTTCAAAAGCGTTCACATTTTTCAGTCTTTTAGAAGCTTGATTTAAAAGACTTCGAAAGTTTTTAGGTTTAAAAAAAAAAAAAAATTCAATAAATACGATTTCGAAAGCTTGTAGTCTTAAAATTAAAGGCTTTAAAACTTATTTCAATGAAAATTTTATTTGGGAAGCTAATGGAAGTTCGTTTAAGATCTCACAAGACAGTTTAAGTTCAATAAAGCGCAATTTGACTGAGATTTTTCTGTTCGGGACTTAAAAAAAATTCAAACTGCCTGATATACAATTGTTAAGATTTTTATCATTTTGTATATTAAAAAAGTATATTTCGCGGATTAATATGTAGCTGTTATCATTTATTAATTGATGTTATTGGTTAATTTTTTTTTATTTATATATTTTTTGAAAAAAAAAAATTCAAGTTTGATTGCTTGTAGTGTATTTAATTTTACAATTCACTCTAAATATTTATTCAAGTTTTCATGTTATAAAATTTTTTAAAATAACAAAAATTAGAAACTCAAAGTCTAAGTAGTAAATATATTCACTTATTTTCAATTGATGATGTGGTTGAGTGGTCAACCTATCCGACTTCCACCCAAGAAACCTGTGATCGATCCCGTGCAGATTTTTTTTTTTTGGAAAAATTTTACAAATTTGAAAAAAAAAAAAAAAAAAAAAAAAAAATTGAAGACTTCGGATTTAAGAGTTCGAAAGCCTGAGGTCTTCCATTGAAAGACTTTGCAAGCCCGAAGTCTTTCATAGGAAGTCTTCCGAAGACTTTCTAGTTGGACAAATGAAGCGCGTTTTAAGACTTCAAAGGATTTTAAGTTCGTTTAAGACTGAGATTTTTCTGTTCGGGTAGATATATATAATAAAATATAATAATGAGAAAAAAATAATTCCAAGCTGGATCCGGACCGGTGACTTGTAAGAAATTTAAAATTCACAATAATATAAAAATGAGAAAAAAAATTATGAGCTGGATTCGAACCAGCGACCTGTAAAATTCACAATATCTATTTTATTTAAAATATATTCATAGGAAAAGGATAAGGATATGACAGAGTAAATAAAAACAATCATTTTTAATTTTCAAGAAAACATTTTATTATTTCTTATTATTTTACAAATTTTTTATATTATTATATGAATGCTTAGTACTCCTTAAGTTTTTTATACTTAATATTTACAGATATATTTGATTTTTTTTCCTAATACTTTGATTTTGGTTCATTGAAATTTATTTCCTTTCCTTCATCTAACAGAAAAGTCTTTTCTGGATACTTGTCGATGGATTTTTTTTTGGGTTCAAACATTTTTCTTTTTTGTTGACTCTTCAAGTGATGAGCAGTAAATAAGGGATTCTTGTTTTATATTTCTGATACATATACTATCGGATAAAAAATTATTCCTTTGAGCCGGGTTCGAACCCGCGACCGATGGATAGCTTTTGAATTTGTTTATAATTAAATTACAGTCCATCGCTTTACCAACTAAGCTATCAAAGGTTTAATTACCTAGCATTTTTTTTATGCTGATAAAACAAACACTATTGTTTTATTATTCACGTGAGAATTTGCTGACTCTAACTACGTGACATTTTAATAATTAGTCCTACTATTTTATTGTTTTATTCCTATAAAAACGAGAAACTTCCGTGAAATTTTATCATTTGAAAATCAAGACTGTAAGAAAAGGTGAGAAATTTAAAAATATACATTATTGTATATATATTTCTTAAATTTTATATTATACGTATTTATTTGCTCAAAATGTTTGTAGAAAAAAACAGCACGAATAAAATGGAACAACAATTGGATAATATTGCTAAAATGGAAGCCAAATTGGTTCTTAAAAAAATATCAGAGTTGGAAGTCAATGGAAAGTACAAAATAACTGCTCTACACAAAATCCATAATGAATACAATGGAGTTATTGTCACATTAAATGACGAATTCAATGTCTTTTCACCAAGCAGAATCGCCAAGTTTATGAAAAATAATGATTTTTTTAGAAAAATTGAAAATGCTGCAATCCATGGATGTTTAAATCTTATTTTTTTGGGAGGAAAATGCAACAAATGTGAGTTTATTTTCTGATAAAATGCGGAAAAATGCATAAATTATTAACTCTTCTTCAAATGTATTTATTATCTAGACAATAATATAAAACTGATAAACACCAAGACTAAGCGAATTTTAAAAAATTGTAAATTATTAAAAGATTTGATAAAAGATGTTTACTATGTTGGGACAAAAATTGAAAGTTGCTGTGAAAGAAAGTCTGGTGGAGACTATTAGTCGAAATAAATAATAAATATACTGTTTTCTTACCAAAAAAAAGATGCTGAATATTATTTTTATAATAAAAAAAGGTTCTTCGAATTGGAAGATGGTATTAAAAGACGAGTTTTAACATTGCAATGTGATGGAGAAAATAATCAAGTTGTATTATTAGAAAATTGGTCGAAACCTATTGACACTGTATTTAATAATTAAATTATATTTAAAATATTTGTTATAAATTTTTTATCTAAACATTTTTTTGTCTTAATCTACATACATAATTAATAAATCTGATTCATTTTCCCATGTATCATGTTCAGAATCAAAACCTAACAATCTTGCAAGTACTTCATTTTCACGTTTTTTTATAATTTTTTCAACGAGATATACATCTGGATATCGTACAGGACTGAGTTCCTCTCCATAAAAACATCCTTCAAGATCATTTTCTTGATAGTCAGCATTTTGTAAGTTATAGGTATTGTATTTAATAGCTTTGTGATTTTTTGGTTTTATTTTTATAGTTTTGTGCTTTGTATTATTATAATTCCTAATCAACTGTGGAAGTAGAGTCGACCATTTATAACTGCCTTGATATGTGAATCTTTTTTGCGTTCTGTTGAATCTCTCGATTATACTTGCTTTCAAACTACTATATATTGAATACATATTTATATTATATTCTTTCAAGAGTTTTTTAAATTCACTATTGTAAAATTCTTTTCCTTGGTCGACATGTAAATTTTTTTTTGGATATCGACCTTTGATAAAAACCGATCTCATTGCTGCAGTGACATCTTTTGCACTTTTCGTCTTGATTGGTACAGCAAATGCAAATTTAGAAAAATTATCAATTATTGTAAGTATAAATTTGTAATTATCGTTCACAGAAGCATATGCACTCATGTCCACCAGATCACACTGCCATGTCTCATCAAGACCTCTAATGTAAACATGTCTACGTTGATAAAATCGGCGAGCAGGTTTATGTAGTTCATGTGCTACAACACTTCTAATATAATCATTGTCCTTTTTGCTTTTTTGTTTTTCTTTTGTTTTATACATTTATAGACTTTTTTTTTCCAATGCGTCCAACTTGATTGCCAGTTGATTAATGATGCGAGCATTTCGTTTTTCACTGTCTTCCAATAATTTCATTATAATAGGAAAAAGATTTTCAATTTTATTCATAATCATAGACAATGCAACTTTTTTTGAAACAGCATCATTCACGTCTTCGGCATCAGCAATATGACATCATTTTTTTCTAGCAATATCATAATGTCCATCTGTTGTAAATTTAAAACCTTCTCCAGGAGGTCCTCTTCTTTGTCCATCTAAGCTATATTTTCGTTTTTTCAACAATTGACGTCCAAATATATCAACACTAGACATTATTGCTCTTTAATGTCTACACAATGACTGCGTGCGTCGGATGTTCAATGAGTACTTTATTATAATACCAGCTTCTTTTAATTCTTCAATAATTAAAAGGATTTCATTGGAGTGACTGTTATTGCCCGCTTTTTCTGAAGCCACAAGTAATTGAAGACGATTGACAAGCTCATTTGGATCATCCCAATAAATATAATCCATATTATTTTTTTTTTCCTTATTTTTTGTATTGTTTTGTATTTTGGTAGTACAAGTGATGAACCTTTTTTATTTTCTAATTGTTTTTTTCGTAAAGACTTGACAAACAGTGAAATATAATTTTTATATTTTTGTGTTCTGTTGGTCAAAAATGCACCTTCCGGTTTAAAATTTTTACGATGTGCATTTGTTAATTTTATAATTTCAATGAAAATTTTCTGATCCACTTTACGAATAATAAATGTAAATGTGGTGATGATTTAAATAATAATTACAAGAGTCCTTGAGTCGCAAGATAAATTTTATCTGCCACATAAATATGTTTATTTTTTATTTCAATTGGTGAATCACCAAATAATAATTTATTTTTTATTTTTTGCACGGTATACATTGTATTGTTGTTTTTATCTTTAGGATTTAATATTTTTTGGTTATCAATGTATTTCTTCATCTTCCAAATTTTTTTTTTCTTCGCTATTATATCATCGTCTGTATAATCATCATCACCGTCATCACCGTCATCACCGTCATCTTTGGGCAAAGTTAACGGATGAATATAATTTTTTTCCACTTTATCATTTTCTAATATTGATTCTTCTTCGGTCTCATAATCTTCTCCCATAGAAAATTCTTCATCTTTTTCAAATGATTTATCTGAATTTGGTGCTGATTTTCGTTTTGATACAGTTGCTAGCATTTTTTTTAGTGGTTCAGTAATAGGTCCTAACACCTCACTTGTTATTCTCTCGTTTTCAACTCGACCATATTTAATTAGTTTATGTTTACGTCTTATTGGATCGCTTGCTTTTTCAATTTCATGCAATAGTGATTTTCAGCATGTAATTTTGTTTGCTTCATATTGATGCTGTTGACAGTTCACATTATACAATTCTACTGTCTTTTTCATTGAAAGCCAAACTATATATCTATATTATAAAATTATCTGATGTATTTTTTTAGATGGTAGATGTTTTACTTGTAGAGGGAGAAACTTTATTTTCAGCACCATCAGTTGTAATGTTTATATAACAATCAAAACCTCTCCTGTATCGACCATTATTAATATTCTATCTTTGTCAATCACAAGAAATCCATATTTATCTGTATTCCAACACGTCAAGCATATGGTGCAGAGTTTGAAAAAATCCATGTCGGTATTTACATGATCATTGTATATATGTTTTAAATTTCTTTCATCTTGACGAAAGAGTACAAAAAAATTAGCATTATCACGTACCAAATGTTTGGGTATATGAGCATAGGTCTGAGATAAATAAAAACTATCAACTGCTTGATGTCTACCCATGCAAAAAAATGCTCGAACATTATCTTGTTTTTCAGTAGATATATCATCAAAAATCATGAGTGAATTTGGTCTACTTTCTTCTGGTTGAATAACTTTTTCATGTTCATTGAATGGAAAATAACCAATTTCTTCATCATTATTGATGATTTTTTCGAGTAATTTGTACTTTGGTTGATTAAGTGATTTGGAATAGACATAAACATTCTTAAATCTCAATCCATTTGGATGAATTATTATTGCAAACAGAGCGTTCGTTTTGCCAAAATTTGAAGGTCCACAAAATACACCTCTCACACAATTTGGTAATAAACTTCCATGTCTTTTTTCGTATGGTTTTTTTGGAGCAGTTTTTTGCACAATTTGATCAAAATTAATGACTGGCAACTTTAATGATTGTTCTCGAAATTCCATGTTTTTACAACTGAACACGCTGCTCGCTGAATTTGTACTAACCCGAAAACGTATAAATACTTGAGATTTTATTAAATAATGTTAGTTCTTTAAACACAATGATTGAACATCAACGTGCAATTAAAAAAAAAAAAGGAAGAGGGTTATTAAAAATAAAGCTGACAAAATACTTGCTGATAAAGCTTGGCAACGTGTTTTTGCCAAAGATTCGTCATTTGGTGAAAGAGCTGTAGCTTGGGGTGTGACAACAGCAATAAATTTAAAAACAAAGCTTAGTATGGGTTTAAATAATATCAAAAAAAATATAAAAATTCATCATAAAATAAAGAAAAAAATAAAAACTAAAAAGCATAAAGAAAAAATAATTATAAAACGAAAAAATAAAAAGAATTTAACAAGTCTCAAGAAAATTATGGACATATCAAAAAAATCTATAATGCCTGGAATCACTGATCCAATAAAGACAATTCTAGAAGGTGCACGTGATGCTGTCAAAGAAGTGCGATGACAGGTGGTGCAGCAACAATTTCAAAAACAATAAATGTTGTGCATGCAGCAAAAAAATTACTTCGAGAAAATCAACGTCATAATGAAAAAATGGAGTCAATTGTATTGGGTAAAGGATTATTCCTATCTCCATACAAAAAAGGATTAGGTCTTTTTTCAAATCCAGCTACAAATTTGAAACAAAAAAACTTGTAAAGCTACCACATCGAGCTCTCACAAATATTGATATCATAAAATATGTCAAAGCTTTTAAAATTCCTTATTTTCGGGCAGTTTTCATGAGAAATGATTTGCCATCAACTGGTCCATAAAAAAATGAATCAGCAATTGTAAATCTTGATGATAAAGATGGCGTTGGTACACATTTGGTCGCATATAAAAAACGTCTCAATGATGTTATTTATTTTGACAGCTTTGGTGATTTGAAGCCACCACAAGAGTTGATAAATCATCTCGGTGTTGGTAGCATTAAATATAATTATAAAAAATATCAGAATTATAATACAATTGTATGTGGTCATTAATGTCTCAAGTTTCTAGCTGGTGTGAGACTATAAATAACCATTACTTATGATAAATATATCATTAGTCATGGATGATTCATTTACGTTAACATTGTCGAGCAGATTATTGACTCTTGAAACACAATATTTTCCACTGATTGAATTGTCAGCAAATAAAAATTATGTTGCTGGTCTTGTCGAGTTTACAACCTTTAACTCAATACCAAATATTTATATTAGTAATAATAAAGTTTATATTGAAGGGTGTGAAGTAATAACAATTTCGACAAGAAGTTATGAAAACGAGGATATTGAAAGTTATATACAAAAAGTATTAGTGCAAAGTGCTACAATTAGTATTCACCAAATAACAATGAGCTACATAGTGAGATAAAATGTAGCAGACGTATTGATTTTACACAAAAAGACTTGATTGGAAGATTGCTGGGATTTACACATAGAGTTCTTGAACCAAATGTTCTACACAAATCTGATTTACCTGTTGCCATACTAAAGGTCAATACACTCCAGATTCAGTGTAACATAACAACTGGTGCATATATGAATCAGCACAAAGTTCACACAATACATGAATTTTTTCCAATCGTACCACCTGGATATAAGATTGTTGAAGTACCATCTCATGTCATTTATCTTCCGGTCACAGTGCGAGCAATACATCAATTACAATTGAAAATTGTCGATCAAGATGGTGGTGAATGAAAAGTGTTAGTTGTAATGAGAGAAACTTTTTGGTCCACTTTTATTAAAAAAATTTTCGATAAAATCAATTTTTTTTTTGGCTAAATTTAATCTCTGTATGAATTTCCCTCAAAAAATATGCCTCCAATCGAAAAATAGTATTTGACAAAGTTGTAGGACTTGAAAAAAAACACGAAAAAAAAGAAAAAAAAATAATAAAAAAACTCAATATGGCGGAGTATGGAGGATAAATAAAGTTTTTTTGAGGTTATGTAGGTTTTTTTTTAAATATGGCTTTAGCTGAAAAATTTCATTTAGAAAAAGTGTTAGTCTTGTTGTCAACTATTTAAAAAAAAAAAAAAATCACCTAACCTCAAAATGGACTATGTTCATACTTGGAACTTCGCCATTTTGAATTTTTTTGTAATTTTTTTTTTTTTTTTTTTTTTTCGAGTCCTACAACTTTTTCAAATACTATTTTTTGATTGGAAGCATATTTTTCGAGCGAAATTCATTAAAAGGTGAAATTTAGCCAAAAAAAAAGTTGATTTAATCGAAAAATTTTTCAAATAAAAAGTGTTAGTTTTGATGCGAAAAACTGTTTGGTAAAAAAAAAAAGTATAGTTCCCATTTAAAAAAAGTATGTTTATACCGGAAACTCCGCCATTTTGAATTTTTCCGAATTTTTTTTTTCAAATTCCTATGTCCCCCTCTGTTTCCTACAACTTTTATTTGAACTATTTTTCAATTTGACCAATATTAAAAAAATAAAATCCATTAATAGATTAAAATGGGACACCCGGTATTGATTCTCCTCAAAAAAATATTCTACTTAAAAAGAAAAATTATTTTTATTAAATAAAAACAACAACAGAGGTTAAACATTTTTTTTCGTTTATTTTATTTTGTTTTGACATATTTTACAATCTTTTATAAATGGTGTTGGACCATCAAATTCATCTGAATTTTCGCCTTGATGTTGATAATGTTCGATGCAGCGTTTATATTGAAGAAAATCTTTTTTTGATTTAAATTTTTCTGGTAATTTATTCCACACAGTATTTATTGAATTTGGTGCAAGTAGAAGAATATATCTTTCAGGCAAATTTGCAATATCTTCTGTTGTCATTTTTTCCAGACTTTCAAGATGACAAAATAGTTGAACAGATTTCTTCAATGATAAAACTGATCCCCAGGTAGCTTGAAACCATGCTCGTAGTTTAAGTACATTATCCAATGCACATGTTAGACTTATTACTTTTTTGAGATGGACACTTTGATGATTACTCATTTTGTAACACATCTTATTTGATAATTTACCAAGTGCTAAACAATCCATGTCAATTAAATCAATAATAGTCTTCTCATCCTCTAAAAAATTGTTGAGCCATTTTTTTTTCTTATGACCCTTTACATATACATAAACTGACGTTTCAAGACTATTATTTATAACTTTTCTATAGTCATTGTAATCAACATGACCAGAATTCCATAAAAGTCCATGTATATTTCTAGTCAACCAACTATTTGAAATTTTACAAGCAGACGACAATGTACTTCTATCGAACGGAGGTTCAAAAATTACCCACTTGACATCATTTTCTTGATTCAAATTTGCTATTGCAAATTCCTTAACAATGAATCCGTTATTATCATCACGGAGTCCTTGAACATCAACAATATATTCAACCATTCTAATCAAAATCTCTTTGGAGACTGCATTTTAATAATTTTTTCTATTTATAAAACAATAGAACGCGCGCGAATTAGTATCAAATTTCTATTTTTTGTTTATAAAATAATTTGAAACGTAGGCACTTTAAATATAACAAAATATATGCTTACTTGCATTCTTTATATATATATTATTTACAATAAATATATTTTTTTCTATTTATAATTATTCGGGGTCATAACCCCAAGGTAAGGTATCAGTTCCACCATTTTGATCAAGAGCTCGTTTATCATCAGCCCAGCTGAGTGCAACTTTACTCTGTACAATAGTACGCACTTGATGATTTTTTCTCCGTTTTAAATGTTGATTTTTTTTCAATATTTGATGATCAAAAAGACATGACATATAATTATCAAAATTTATATCTTTTAAAACTGAACCTTTTACACCTTTTGCTTTTTTGTAAATTTTATCATCATTATGCACAGAGTTTGACACTTTATAATTGTACAAATTGGCTCTTAAACCAGCAAATTCAGTCATAATTTTACTATTATTTTCATCCTTTATCAGACCAATAACTTTTTTATTGACTCTTGGCATATCATAAATATTATTTAGTGGATAATCTGATGTGTCAAATCTTTCCAAGTTTTCTTTCATTTTTTCATAAATATCAGGCACTTTAAACCATAGAATCAATGAATCAGTATCCATATACAGTGCTTTGGCTTCATCGTCTTTAAATTTTTTTTTAATATAATTGTAGTAAAAATCATAAATCCAAATTTTTGAAAGATCTAATATCGTAAACCCTGAATAAATTGGTTTATTGAAATTTTTTTCAACTCTTGACATTTCAATAATTGCAATATCATCTTTTTCAATTGAACAACTGTGAAAATTTGGTTTCGCTATCAGTGATTTTGCTCCATAGCGACCCTCCCATTTTGTCACCAATTTGACATCTTTTTCTTTTCTCACATTTTGCATTGTTTAACCATACACACTGTTGTTTATTATTTTGAAAAATTTTTTACCAAAATCATTGGTCGCTTGCTGACGCATACCAGTATTCAAATCTATATATTTTTTCAGCCATGGACTTTGTTCAAATTTTAATACTCGATGAATTTTATTTAATTTCATGCCAAACTCTAAATACATTTTTAAATTTCTATAATGTATCACATAATTTTTCTTTGGATAAAGTGTCGTCATTAATTTCGATTGTTTTGAATCTGGTGCTGTGAAATGTTCTGGACATAATGGTAAATCTTTATGATAATGATGTAAATTTTTTAGATACTCTAGATCAACCTCTAAAATATATCCAATCTCAGATTCATTTGATAATTTTGTCACATCAATATTTAAATTATTTTCCCACTGAAAGTCTCCATAAGGAAGATATTGACTCATGCCTGCACCATATATTATTACATAATTATTTACATCGAAATACATGATATATGATTCTTCTTCATCTGGATTATATTTATCATCCATATATTTATTGTTTGCTCTTGCATATCGATTCATGCATTGGGCCACACCACCTCTAATTCCTTTCTCACTGAAAAGATGCATTGCTGGGTCTGTCAAAAGTTCAAGTTTCACACCTGTATACTTTAACATTGCATCAAATGCTAGACCTTGTGCAGTGAAATAATGAAGTGCATCTAGACTCTATGTTGATAGACAGCTCAAACGAAAATTTTCAAAAATATCTGCCAATAAAAGCACATCAGTTTTCAAATATAAATCAAAATATTCTCCTAATGTCTTTATTTTAAATTTTTCCCAAACATTTTTGGCATGTTCATAATCTTCGTTTATATGTCACAATTATTTAATTTTGAAAAAAAATCATTTTTCGGTGGAAGAGCTTTTTCATTTAATTTTTCCCATAAGTCAATATATTCGTAGGGAAATACACCTTTTCTACACAATAAATTAAAATATTCACTATCGCATTCACTACGTGTTATAATTTTTTGTTCATTACTCAAATCAGATGATAATCTATCTATGCTACTTGGCATAAATCTGTATGAGTCAATGAATCGCAATTTTACAACAGTTTTATCCACTTTTTTCGTGAATGAAATATATTTTTCCTTATTTATTGGTAAAATGTGTATTCGACCTTCAAATGTCTTGCAGAGACCTCGAATTAAAAAATGAGAATCATATCCTGATAAATTGTGCATGACGACAGGTATTGTGTAAGACTTGGTATAGTTGATATTACACCTGGCATGAGCAGGACCACGGTATTTTCCGGTGAAGTGACAGTGATCACGATGCTTAACATCTTGCACCAGAAAAGTCTCCTCACATATATGGCAAGTTATAGCATTTTCAAATTCTTGCATTTAATCTAAATTTCAATTGGCTGGAGGATGCATTCTAAGTCAGCATAAACGACAAATGGTACAAGATTTTTGTACCGGTGATTTTTGAATTTTAATATATTATCATCTTCTTTTGGCATAATCATTCGTGCTTCATTGATTTGACAACAATCAGACAAATGTTTTCCTAAATATATTTGTGATGAAAAATGGTTAAGACATCTGTCACAAATATATAAACACACATTTCAAATGATGGATACCATATTTACATATACACTAACTAATGATGTTGAATTCATATCAACAAGATATGGAGAATCACTGATATCAAGTCTGTTTGTACAACTACCACCACAATAATTATTTTCAGTCAGGCATTCATCAATTCCCAGCATTAATACCAACATCACGTTCAATTTCTTCACGATGCATTGATACAATACCATTTAATTTTTTCTGGCTGATAATAAATTACACCATGTTTATGTTCACTGTTTGTTAATTTTTCATGTGTTATATTAAGTGGATTTTTAACTAAATATCTTATGTCAGTTTGTGATGGATTTTTTTGTTGTTGTTGTACACTAAATTCATCAATATAATTTGAATCAACATTTAACAATACTGATAGTTTTCCTATGAACAAATTTAATTTACTAGCCTTGGTTATTAATTTTAATAAAATCATCATATAAAAAACCAGATATTCGCATTGATCCTGAATTAATAATAGCTTCCTGTGATATTTTTTTAACATCAATTGTAACATGAGCTGTAACACTTGTTTGATAATCTTTGACCTCAAAATTGAGTCCATAATTAGATAAAGCTTTTTCTAATTTCATTTTAATCATACCAGTTGTTTCAGTCAAGCTTAATGGTGAATGATCAAATCCATCTTCAAGCTTGAACGTTTTATGAGTATCCCAGTCATCTAGATCATTAAGATAAACTCTTCCAATATCAGTGTCAATCGGTTTATCATCATACTGATAAACTAATATATTTTTTTAGCCATATGACAATGGATTGTCTTTAATATCACCAATTATAACAGTCAATGTATTTGTACCAGTCATTGTTGGTTTACCATTATCCTTTATGACAGTTGGAATATAATATTCTTTTTTAAATTCACAATCAAGTGTTTTTAATGACGATACAATTGCAATACCATCATTTTTATTTTCATATTTAACATCAAAACTATTTTTAATTTCATCAGATGCATTTATATCCAAATGGTGGTCCATTACCTTTTGTTTTGTCATCATCGTCAATTGCTGTTCGTCAATGTTATTCTTTGGTGGTGGATTTTCTTTTAAAATAGCTGTATTCTCACGTAATCTTAGCGCATTGTCATTTACATTAGTAACAGTAACAGTTAATGTTGTTATTGCTGTTAATGCTGGTACACCATTATCAATAGCTAATATTGCAACATAATGTATTGATTCTTTTTCACGATCAAGCATTTATTTAATTGTAACAATACCATTATTATTAATATGAAAATTACTTTTACGTTCAATGAAATATGTTATATTATTTTTGCCATCATTATCAGGATCAGCTGCTATGAATTTTTTACCAATTATTGTACCAATTTTTGTATCTTCTGATACATCAACAGATGTTATTGGATTTTCAAAATGTGGCTTATTGTCATTTTTGTTTATTTCTTTATTTGTTTCTATACTAAATTTATGAGCACCATTATCAGGATTATTTTCAATAATTTCATATTCAAATAAATTAGTTTCTTTTTCATTTTCATCCTCAACTGTAACTGTTAAAATTGATGATTCGATTTGATCTTGATACACCAAGAGGTACTTTTGGTCTTGTTGGTGCTGTTGATTGCATCATTAGCCTATGTTTTAAACCAACTGGGCAGAGAAGATCTTCCATTATTAATGAACGTAATGCAACTTCAGTTTTTGATTCATTTTTTAATAATTTTTTTAATAATTATTTTTAATAATTTTTAGCTATAAATTCTTGCATTGAAAGCATAACAAGTGGTTGATCTGAATGATCTTGTTTTAATTCAATACTGAGTGTTGATAATTCGAATGAAACTTTTACTTGAACAGTATCTAATAATTGTTCATATTGTCCACGTAATGATACTTTTAATGGTGTTATAACAATACCATGTATTTGAACAAATGGCTGCTGTTGAGTATTTGTTTGAAAATCTTGATCAATAAAAAAAACCTGAACTATGTACAGATGATATAAATTCTTTTTCAACCATTATTTTTAATGATGTATCATGTAATATTAGTTTACCAGAATCTTTACAATTATACATTTCATCAGCTCTTAATGGTAAATTTGTTGCTGTTATTTTTGTAGCATCATCAAGTGAATATAAATTCATATTACGTACTTCAAAACTAACTGTTTGTTTTGAATTATCAGATGGTTTATGTTGAAGTAATATTGTACCAAGATGTGCAACAAATACTTGACTACTATGTGATGATCTTGGTATAACAAAAACTGGACTATAAACTATTATTACCACCACAACTATTATTACCATCATAACCATCGACACTTGAAAAACTTGGTAAACGTTTATAACATTTATTATTCTTTGATGTGTTTTACCAGTTAATGTTTGATCTAATATTTGTAAACCACCATGTAAACCAGATATTGATGTATTTATTGAAAGTTAATTTATTTGATAATTTATCAAGTGATGATTATCAATTATTAAGTAATATTAAATAGATTTAACTATTTAAAACTTGTTCAATGTGACCACCACCCATTCTAACGCAACACTCAGCACGTTGTATAAAATTTCTTTTTGATCTGGTTATCATTTCTGGAGTTATTTCACCAAGTACTCAATTAAATCTTTCTCTCAAATCATCAATATTTTGAGGAGGAATACATTTTTTGTTTGATAGTTCCCCATAAGAAAAAATCCAATGGGGAAAGATCAAGTGAGTTGGCTGGCCAAGGAGTGGCACTTCCAAGGCCAATCCAACGATCATCAAATAATCTTCTCACTTCTGCAACACTACGTCGAGCTCTGTGAGCTGGTGCACCGTCTTGTTGTCACCACAGTTGATGAGCATTCATTTGCTCTTGAACACCTGCATCAGCAAGATATCCAGGAAGATGATTTTGTAAAAAATCAATGTACATTGGTGCATTTAAATTCCTTGGAAATTCATGTGGTCCAATTATTCTGTCACCAACAATACCAACCCAAATGTTGATGCTGAATTGCTCTTGAGAATTTCGATTGGGAATTCCAAGGTGAGGATTTTCTTGTGCATAGTGGTGATTATTGCGACTGTTCCAGCTGCCAATTTTACCAAAACAAGATTCATCAGTGAAAATAATTGAATCAACAAAGTTTTCATTCTGTTGATTCATTTGTAAAATCCAACGAGAAAAATCTAACCGTGGCTGGTGGTGGCGTACCGTTAAGCCATGTAGACGTTTCAAATGGTACGGGTGTAATTTATTATCAGTCAGAAAAAATTAAAAGGTATTGTATCAATGCATCGTGAAGAAATTGAACGTGATGTTGGTATTAATGCTGGGAATTGATGAATGCCTGACTGAAAATAATTATTGTGGTGGTAGTTGTACAAACAGACTTGATATCAGTGATTCTCCATATCTTGTTGATATGAATTCAACATCATTAGTTAGTGTATATGTAAATATGGTATCCATCATTTGAAATGTGTGAAAATAATCATCTTAACTTTGAATTTATCACAAATAATTCAACTGGACCAATTGGTCCACCAAAATTAAATAGTTCTGAGACATCACATTTTATATCAATTGAATTGATTAATGGTTTACCAAAGCTATTAATAAATTTTTGAACAGAAATTATTGTATCAACGTATCAAAAATAATAATCAAAATTTATTAAATGATGGTGAATGGCACAAATTGGATGTTACATGGAATCTTTATAATATTGAATTTTTTAAAAAATTTAAAATTTTTTAAATATATGCTGGGAACATGGTAGTTGTGTTGGTACTTTTACAAAACCAGAATGTCAATGTGACAGTGGTTGGTCTGGTACATACTGTGATGAAAAAACAATTTAATCACTATTTAATGAATAAAGTTACATTAAATACGAATTACTATTTGAGCCTGATAGTTATTCTACAAATGTTCAACTTAATTTTTGTTTATTGATGAATATAAAATTGATGAATATAAAATATGGCCAATTGAAATTAAAGTTAATGATGGACAATGGCATAAAGTATCAAGATATGGTTCTGCTTGTATGATAAAACTTGATGGTAGTGAAGGAATAAGATCCAATGAAACAATAATAATATTTAAAGGACAAAATTTTATTACTGATAAAAATGAGGGTGTTTATGTTGCAAGTTTTAAAAATGTTGTCAGTCAATGTTATGATGATAATAATAAACAATGTCAAGTTTGTTATATGTTAAAATAATTGTTTAAATTTTTGTTTAAATGAATATTATAATTTTCGTTTAAATAAATGTTGAATTCATCGTTTCAATGAATATTAAATTTATTGTTCAATTTTTCATTTAAATGAACAATGCATTCATTGGTAAAATAATGTTATATGTTAAAATAATTGTTGAATTTATTGTTTAAATAATTACTGAATTTATATGTTAAAATAATTATTATTATTTATATGTTGAAATAATTGTTGAATTTATTGTTTAAATAAATACTGAATTTATTGTTTAAATTAATATTAAAATTTTTGTTTAAATAATTGATGAATTTATTGTTTAAATAAATATTAAAATTTTCGTTTAAATAATTGTTGAATTTATTGTTTGAATAAATATTGAAATTTTCGTTTAAATAATTGTTGAATTTATTGTTTAAATAAATATTGAAATTTTCGTTTAAATAATTGTTGACTTTATTGTTTAAATAATTACTGAATTCATTGTTTGAATAAATATTAACATTTTCGTTTAAATAATTGTTGAATTTATCGTTCAAATAAATATTAAAATTTTGGTTTGAATAAATGTTGAATTTATTGTTTAAATAAATATTAAAATTTTTGTTTAAATAAACCTTCAAATTTTGCGGGTTATTTTGCAGATTTTTCAACTTTTTGCGGGAGCTAACCGGAACCTTTTTCCAGGAAATTTTGCAAGATTTGTATTTAATTAAATTTTAATAATAAATTGAATTATTATTATTATTATTATTATTATTATTATTATTATTATTATTATTATTATTATTATTATTATCTAGTAACTTTGAAAGTAACAGTGTTGCCAAGTTTAAAATAGGTAACAAAACAACCACTATTACCGACGGAAAGTCATGCTACCTGGGCTGATTCACCCTGTATAGCTCAGAGAAAAAAATTATTTCTCATTATTAATATTTCTTTTGTATATTAATATTTCTATCTGCTTTTGTTTTTGAAAACTTTGAATAAAAAAGTATGAATTTTGATGATCTACAATTCTGCAATAGAGGGAAAATCCTCCGGACCACGTCTCCATCTTGTTGTAGTTGATGTTAGATTTATAATAAAATAATAAAAAATTGTAATAATAAATTATTTATTTAGTTGTTCATTCATTTATGTCAATTTGTAATAATTTGATAATTTATGTATACTTTTATTCAATTTTTATTACAAATATTGTTTTTTTATATTTAATGAAAAATTTTAATAAATAATTATTTAATTACTAGACTTGATTTAAATAAATAAACTCATGATTTGGTTTGAAATATGGGCAACACACCCATAAGATGATATCCAAAGTTTTGTAGAAGTGACAATTTTACATGCTTTTCACGTCACACTTGCATTGTCAGCAACTAATCCAACAACTTTATTCAGACCAATTTCATGAATTACTTTATTTATTTCTTGAGTTATGTAATCACTACTATGGCTAATTGCACCAGTTGAAACTGATTTGATAAACAATAGTGCAGGTGTAATTAAAATTAATTACCTCCTGATTTTTATATGGAAACATCGGTATTTTGGTATCTGTATCGTATTTTGCGCTTGGTATTAATACGGTATCAATACGGTATTTAATATCGTATTAAATACGGTATCGTATTTGCTGTCATCACTAATCTCTTTCTTGTTTCTAACGTTTTAACTTTGTACATTGGTATTAGAATTATATATCCTTTTTCTAAAATCATCACGTGTTCAAGTTTAATTTTTATTTATCCGTTTGCACCTAGTTTAATAATAAAAATATTAGATTCAAATGAATTTTTGTTAATAATTAATATAGTTTATAATTTAATATTTAATAAAGTAATTATTCGACAATTAATATAGCTAAATTAATTAGAATCATTTTGAGTATCTAAAACATTATATTTTTTTAACATTGTTTTAAAGTATGTATTATAAAATATATGGCGATGCAGGATTTTTTATATAATTATTTTTACTATGATATCTTAAATGAGCGTTTGTGTTGAAGAATATTTCAATATAATTTTTTTTATCATCTTTCGATATTTTTGTTCTATCTGGTTTTTTGAGAATTAATAATTCCATCAGTCCTGGAGTTATTTCATATGACACATTATTAATATTCATTTTATTATTTTCAATTATTGAATCAGAATTTCCAATCTTAAGTTTATCTTTTACTTTTTTTATTGCATAATCATTATCCCATTCTAAAATATTAATTTTTTTTAGATATTCTTCAGCTAATGAGTTAATACTTGCTTGTTCAGATGAATAAAGTATCGGGATTAGCTTCATAAAATGTATCTTCGTCAACACTTGAATCATCAAAATCAAGAGTATTATCTTCAAAATTATTTTTTTTCTCATTGGTTGAATTGACTTTTACGAGTCTAATTGAATACTTTTGTTTCCAAATTAGCAGCTAATTTTTCAAGTGGTAAAATAACAGGTTTCAAATATTCATTAGATTTGTTGTTTTACCACACTTACGACTTCCAATTATAGCACAACGTATTGTATTTAATAGCAAATCTCCATGGCTCTTTTCTTCAATACAATCACCACTTTGTAATTTAATGATATCAAATTTTATCACTGGTAATTTTAAATCTTGTTTTTCGAATTCCATCTTAATGAATACTAAATAAAAGTATAAATTCAGTTGTTTTATAGCCATAAAAATCAGTTTATGAACGACTATGATTGAATACGCACTAAATAAAAATAAAAATAGTAAACGAGTTGAAGGTGAAGTTTTCAATAAATTAATTAATAAATAACCATTCGAATTACATTTTACTGGATATTCAAATTGTGATCCCGACACAAAACTTTAGAAACGTTTCGCACCGGGAGATCAAGGAATTAATCCTTTAGACTCTGCATGTAAGCAGCACGATATTTCTTATTTTAAAAATCCATAAAATATATCAGCAAGAAACGCAGCGTGTTTTCAGTAAGAACGCCAGTTTAGGTGGAAGAGCTGCTGCTGCATTTGTTGCTGGTGCAATGAAAATAAAATCGAAATTTGGTATGGGTCGTACTTTTAAAGTTTGAAAAAAAAAAATTTTTCATTTGAAAGAATTTATATATATATTTTGTTTGAAAATAAACAGGTTCAAATCTGTTTGTATTACGAAGCTCAATCTAAATATAAAAAGTAGGAAAAAATAAACATAAGTTTTAAATATGGAAAAAAACAAACAACAAACATTTATACATATTTTTTTAAATTATTCGTTTATTTATATTTATTCTACATTATGATTCAATTTTCAAATTTTCTTCTTTACATTCTAAACAATCTTTTTTTGCTACATGTAAGAAAAGTCCAAAGTCATCTGTTGAATCCAAATCGTTCTGTAGAGGATGTTGAGTGCATTTTCTTAATCCTAAAATAGTTGGATTTTTTTTTTGTTTATCTGTTAATTTTTTCCGGATTTCGTCTACTTGTTGTAAAGCAAATTTTATAATTGCTATTGCTGAAAGTTCGCTAATTTTGGCTTCAGATAAATCCGCAATAGTGTCTGCAGCACAAGAATGTATTATGTATTTTTTCATATTTGGTTTCAATGAAAAATTTTTGATGTACCATGATTTGAATCTTTCAGCATTTTCAAGACAACATTTATAAGAGTCACAGTGTAAATGTATCTGCCACTGTTTTACTGCTGCATGTTATTCTAATATTTTTATATCAGGACATCCCAAATCGTTCAAGTTGAAAATTGTTTTTGGATTATTTCTTATAACAGCAGTGAACCACTTTTTTTTATCTTCACTTTTTACAAATAAGTATGGAAATCGTTGAATGTCTTGATTAATAATATTTGCAATTTTACTATATTCTTCAGTAACAAACTCCCGAGCTATACCATGATATGTTGATTCACATTTTAATATAATTTTTTTGAATTTATCAGTTACTTGGCTTCTTTCACAAGGTGGCTTAAATGTTTTAACTATCTGCTTAAATTTCGGGCTCAATAGTTGAATAAGTAACTCTTTCAACACAAATATACCTTGGTCTTCTTAAAACCCTTGGAAATCGATAAATGCAGACATTTTGATTTTTTTCTTGTTCAATGAGGTATACTCTATAGTGTAGAAAATTAAACTAATAGTATTTTTCTAAATATTTATTTTCAATCGACTGCTTTGTCTTGACTCCCACCAACAAAAAAATTCTCCCACTCTACTTTAGTTTTTTATTCATTAATTTTTAAATAAATTCATCACATTTAGCAACAAACTATTCCAGCAACAGAATATCACTTAACTCGCTAACATCAACTACAACGAGATGGAGACGTGGTCCGGAGGATAGCAAACCCGACTCTCAATCTGAACGTCCTCAGTTTAAATCTGACACGAAACATTTTTTAATTTTTTTCAAATAAAAAAACAAAATAGCTGCGCTTATTCTTTCCCCTAGGGTACACCCTCATACACCACCCAACCACCCATGAATATTAAGTGTGCCAGAACTCTCATAACTCTATTACTATAAACCAAGCAGTGGTGTGATTATTTTTCAAATACATTCGTTTTAAAAAATCACTTCCCATGTAGGAGAACTCAACATGGCCAAGCCTTGGCCGATGCTTGTAAAACATCCGCCAATCGTTGGCAAACTTTAATGGACCGTTAATAAGCCAGGCCTAGAGCGTTATGTCAATATCGGCTGCTATGAATGGCCCAATTATGTTTCCCGAGATTGGGCCAATAATTTAATTAATATTTCAAGAAAAACCCGTTTTTCACCCAACAATCAGCCATTAATGCACCAGGCTTGAAGAATTATGTCAATTTAATATTGGCTACCATGAATGGCCCATTAATATTTGCCAAGATCGCTCCATTACTTGCTATTTTATTCATAACTATAAATAAAAAAAAAAAATTTTGATTGCATACAGAGATTCTAAGTCTGAATAAATGCTAATTTTTTTAAATTAAAGCAATTTTTTTTGCCTCTCGATGGGTGCGAACACGGAACCTAAAACCTAAACCGAAACTAAACCTATGCGTTAATTAACTGAGCCACGGGCGCGATATACATTCTCGAAATGTTTTTGTTCTTTTATAGTTACTCACGGCCTTATATATTTGATAAGTCAGCAATTATCAGACATTAATTTAATAATAAGACAAAATAAAAGAAAATAGAAAAATATTTATTTGGCAGAACGTAAATGGCCATTGCTTGATCGTCATAGCTTGGCCAATTCATGGTCGCTAATCATTGGCCATCTAAGAATCAGCCATGCTTGGCCAATTCATGGTCACTAATAATTGGCCATCCAAGAATAAGCCATAGCTTGGCCAATTCATGGTTGCCAACCATCGACCAGCCAAGAATTAGCTAATGCTTGGCCATGGATTAAAACCATGCCTTGGCAGTAAAATAATAGGCCAGTCGTTTCCCGGGTATGTACCATGCTAATGGCCCATGCTTAGCTACCAATTATCGGGTGCCATTAATGGACCAATGCATGGCCATGTTGTAAGTCTTGTTGATTTCTACAACAAGACGTATGTTCTTTCCTTATTAAACATTTGCGTAGGTAAAATGCAATAACACGGTTGTATATACCGGCAGGTATTATTTCAAGACTCTCAACACTGTAAAAAATTTCTAGGTGCAGCACCAAGATAGACAGCTACAACAACTATCCAGGGCTAACTAACTACAGCTAGTTACGTTAGCTATACTTTGGATAGCCGAGGCAGCTATCCATAGATAGCTAAACTCATATACCTTCATAATAATATTGATGCACCATTTATGTCAAATTTTTTATAACGTTATTGATTATTAAAGTCATTGTGTAGCTGTCATTATTTTTTTTTTTTACATATATATATATATATAAATATATATACATTTAAAATTATATTAGCTTTTTCAAGAACAAAATGCCTTATTATTGTTGCTAGATATTATTGTCAACAATATGGAGTTGTTAGAGATAAATTTATAGGAATAATAGAAGTTATAGATGTAACTGCAAATGGCTTGTTTAGTTCTATATGTACATTTCTTTCTCAAAATAATATTCCACTTCTAAAAATGATTGGATTTGCATCTGATAATGCTGCTATTATGAGAGGACAATTTAATTTACTATTGTCTAAATTCAAGGCTAAGTTACCACATTTGCTTAGCTTAGGATGTATATGCCATTCTTTTAATTTGTGTGCCTCCAATGCAGCCAAGAAGCTTTCTAGAACATTGGAAGATCTGGCAAGAGATGTCAACAACTATTTCTCCGAAAGAAATGTGCATATAGAACTAAATTGGCTTTTTTTTGTTTTGTTGTTCATTAACTATTGCTGAAAGTGATAAGAGAGGCAAGAAAAGACGTAGGGAATATATTAAACAACTATATGAATAACTAACGGGAATCGAACCGACAAACGACGATAAAACTTTTTTTCGTTCTCTAGAAGGTAAAAAAATAAATGTAACGCTCGAGCGTCGTCACGCTAGACTGTCGTCATGGTAGAGCGTAGTCACGGTAGACCGTCGACACGTTTGAGAGTGACGTAAAAAAAGTCGAGGGGACGCACCAGCGTTTCCTCTCCCGCGTCTAAGCGTATTCCTATGTTGCGTCTATATGATAGACTGTTTGCTTGTGTACTGTCATTGTTATATTGTTATATTATTTATAAATTTATCATCTTTGAATAATTTATATAAACATATAAGCACTATTTTATAATTTTATATTGTTCTTCTATTTATATTATTAACTAGACCGTTTGGCGCGCTTCGCGCGCCTTCATGTTTTTATGTGAATGATGTTAAAATTAAGTTACTGTTTAATTATTAATGTTTTTTAATATATTATTCATGAAATAATATTAACATCGTGTCCACATAGATAACATATAATATTTAAATTAATAATTAAGTTGCCTTCATTAATACTTAATGAAAAGTTCATTTGGTGATCACATATTTTCAAATGTTCAAGTTGTATACTTTTCAAATTATCATTCAGTTTTTCGAGATTAGTTATCTTTGATGTCTGAATCATTACTTTACAAAATGAGCATAATAATATTGATATTATTATTAATATTAAAAATCATATCATTTTTGTATTCTCCAATCATTTTCATATTTTTATTGATATAATTAATATTATTATTTATATTATTGTTTATATTATTGATATTATTAATGATGTTTTTATTAATATTAAACATCATATAATATTTATATCTTTCAATTATAATTATATTTCTATTGATATAATTATTAATACTATTATAAATATTTCTCTTTATATTGATTATATTATTAGTATTATTGTTTATATTATTGATAATAATATTGATGTTATTATTAATATTGAAAATCATATAATATTTATATTTTTCAATTCTATTATACTATTCATATAATTACTAATATTATTATTGATGATGTAATTAATATTAATTTTATTCATAATATTAGTACTAAACATTCTTTTTGTATTATTTCTATAATGAATATTCTTTTCTTTAATTAATTGATATTATTATTGCTGTTATTATTAATATTAAAAGTCATATAATATTTATATTTTTCAATTATATTTATATTTCTATTTATATAATTGCTAATATTGTCATTAATATTTCTATTTGTATTATTTCTATTACAGTAGAGCCTCGATTATCCGAACCTTTATCTTCCGAACCTCTATCTTCCGAACCCTCTGTTATCCGAACCGCTGTGTGAGTATCCGAATGTTCTACTATCCGGATGTTTTTATAAAAAAGAAAAAAAAAAAAATAGAAACGATTTATTAACGAAAAAGCGCATAGCTGCTATTCGTCGGCCAAAAATAAATGTTTTTTACAAAGAAAATAATTTTTATGCTAGTACATATTTCGTGGTTTGATTTTTATAAATATTGTAAAAATATTTCATGTTTGTATTAAAAGAGTATTGAAAATAGATTTTCGTCACTAGGGTAGTAGTAATAATGCGTGAATTTTTAAAGCGGAGGAGGGTCAGTGCGTTTTTGGAAATTTACACATTATTATCACTTGTCACTTAAAAATTATACTTGACCTCGCTATACATGAGATTGAATAATGTTGGCTTAAAATTTAATTTTTAATTTAGGAAAAAACGACGCGGGGTCAAGTATAATTTTTTTTTTTTTTATTTTATTTTTTTTTTTTTAACAATTTAGATTTAACTACATTTGAACAATTTGAACTCAGCAATGCCGTTAATATTCCATTAGTTGATGCTTCATTAGTAGAGTTAACGATATTTTATAGTTAGGGAGCCCATCGTGCTTTTACTTACCTCATCGCATCACGAGATGAAATAGGTTAATTCGACTTGTTTTGGCGAGTACAATAAGCAGTTTCAGTGGCCGACCATTTGGGTGGAAAGACAAGTGGTGGCCAACGGTCAAAGTGGGTGTGTGAGGTAAGTAAATTTACCTCATCACATCACGATTGGAAATAGGCCCGATCGATTGGTATTGATGCCCTGAATACGAAAATAACAATGGCCGACCATTTGGGTGGAAAGACAAGTGGCGGCCAGCGGTCAAAGTGGGTGTATGAGGTAAGTAAACTCACATCACGAGTGGAAATAGGTCCAATCGCTTGGTATTGATGCCCTGAATACGAAAATAACAATGGCCGACCATTTGGGTGGAAAGACAAGTGGCGGCCAGCGGTCAAACTAAACTTACCTCATCGCATCACGATTTGAAATAGGTCCAATCGATTGGTATTGATTCCCTAAATATAAAAAAAACAATGGCCGACCATTTAGGTGGAAAATTTTTGATGGCCGACCAAAAAACTTCAAAATTAAAAAAAAAAAAGTTTTTTGGTCGGCCATCAAAAATTTTCCACCTAAATGGTCGGCCATTATTATTTTTATATTCAGGGCATCAATATCAATCGATTGGACCTATTTCAAATCGTGATGCGATGAGGTAAGTTCAGTTTGACCGTTGGCCGCCCACTTTGACCGTCAGCCACCACTTTTCTTTCCACCTAAATGGTCGGCCATAGTTATTTTTATATTCAGGGCATCAATACCAATCGATTGGACCTATTTCCACTTTAATGCGATGAGGTAAGTTCAGTTTGACCGCTGGCCGCCGCTTGTCTTTCCACCCAAATGGTCGGCCATTGTTATTTTCGTATTCAGGGCATCAATACCAAGCGATTGGACCTATTTCCACTCGTGATGCAATGAGGTAAGTTTACTTACCTCATACACCCACTTTGACCGCTGGCCGCCACTTGTCTTTCCACCCAAATGGTCGGCCATTGTTATTTTCGTATTCAGGGCATCAATACCAATCGATCGGGCCTATTTCCACGAGTGATGCGATGAGGTAAATTTACTTACCTCATACACCCACTTTGACCGTTGGCCGCCACTTGTCTTTCCACCCAAATGGTCGGCCACTGGACGACGTTCCGCGGCTCCCATTCCGTTCGAACTTCAAAATGGCGGAGCTTGGAAATTTTTTGATATTTTGTTGTGGTAGACCTGATTTTTTTTTTTGTTTACAAACAATCTTATATGACATCTGTCAAATTTGACAATAGCCAATTTACTTAATTAATTTAAAATAATTATTAAAAATTTTGTCGACTTATACCTGGAAAAAATGGTAATATTTAATATTTTAAATTTTTATAAATCTTTCAGATCATTATTAATAATAATTTTTTTTTATAAAAGGATAATTTGGTTGAAGCTGCAGGAATACTTGAAAATGTAATCCTAAATGTCAATGCTGTTTTTTTTGGTGATGACGTTTCATCTTGTAGTGAAGATGAAGATGACGAGGATGTAATGCTCGATCAATTCTTTCACCCAAGAGATGATTTGAATCAACCTGTAAGGATTGAAGGATACATTGAATTTTTGGTGTTTTTTCAGACATTTTTTATCGTACTTTTAAATATTTAACAATATTAATAGTTTTGATAACAATTAAAATAAATAAATTAACAACTCTATATATCATATATATATTAACAAACATGTATCAAACTATCAACAAATAACAGCTGTGGCATTCAATATGCTAGTGATATTTTAGTAACTTTTAATATCCTTACATTTTTCATTTTTTTCGTCGCCATCTTGAAGTTCGAACGGAATGGGAGCCGCGGAACGCCGTCCTGAAACTGCTTATTGTACTCGCCAAAACAAGTCGAATTAACCTATTTCATCTCGTGATGCGATGAGGTAAGTAAAAGCACGATGGGCTCCCTAACTATTAGGGCCCATTATTTGTTTATGTTCAAAAAAACGTGGCGTAAGATTATATTTTTCCAAAAAAAAATTTTTGTTTAAATGTTTTTAATTTAAAATATGAATCTTTCTATGGAATACTATTGGTGCTACATAGCGCTTGATAAGATTTTTTCTGAAATGTTTTCCTTAGGTTTCCATAGCTACTAAACAGCTCTGAAAGGGGTGCATTCATTTAATAAAAGCATTTTTTCCGTTTTTGTTTTCCGTTCTCTAATACCGACAAAAAACCAAAAACAACGACAAAAATGATCACATCCCACATGAATTTTCCTAGACTATTTATGATTGATAATCTTAGAAAATTAATTTTTTATAAAAAATATGCTCGAAAAGTTTTGGTTTATTTCTGTTATAAACACTGAACATTGAATACGTAAAAAAGTTATTCTTTTCATAATTGGAGTAAAAAAAATAATATCATGTGCCAGTACTGCCAATACATGAAACAGCTTTTTTCCTATGAAAATTTAGTCGGTATTACAGGGTGGAAAACAAAAACGAAAAAAAATTTTTTATTCAAGAAATGCACCCAAGGAATGCTACACCTGAAAACTCTTGCGAACGTCCTGACTTGTTCATAAGTGATGTGAATTTTAACATTCGTTTTTTTCAGATTCATTGGTTAATGCTATTTTTATTGAATAATAATGCTTCTTCGTATAAATTATAATGATTTCGAAAACATAATGCGCGAGGATACGTCAGAAAATAAGGTTATATGTTCATATGCAAATTTTGGGTGTAACTATTTAGAAACTAATTACATAACTCATAATCGGTTTTCTTGTAATTAATAAACAATTGGATAAAAAAAGTCACATATGTTAATAATAAAAAATTCAAATACATAAATTAACATAAAAATGTAAATTTGGAAAATATAAAGAAACATATCTTATAACAACTTTCCTATTATAAAAACGAGAATGAAGCCTCCCTTCCAGACATTTGATTGGCTGTTATTAAACATTGTAAACAAAATTAAAAATCAATAAATTAAACGAAAAATAATTCATTTATTTATCCGTTGCTATGAAAATTTATTTATTTATTTCTTCCGTTTACTCGTTGTTATGTGTATTAATTTGTTTAAAAAATTGTAAAAATTTAGTTCATAGAAGTGATTCATAAAAGTGTCATTAAAAATAATATATAATATATGTATCAATTTGAATTGACGTGAATTTTGTATATTTAAGATTTGCCAAGTTTAGTGTTTGTTCGTTCGAAGACACCAAGAGGGATGGCGGTGTAAATTCAACTTGAATTGACGTGAATTTTGTATATTTAAGATTTGCCAAGTTTAGTGTTTGTTCGTTCGACGACACCAAAAGGGTTGGCGGTGTAAATTCAACTTGAATTGACGTGAATTTTGTATATTTAAGATTTGCCAAGTTTATTGTTTGTTCGTTCGACGACACCAAGAGGGTTGGCGGTGTAAATTCAACTTGAATTGACGTGAATTTTGTATATTTTTTTTGATGTGTAAACATCTTTAGGCGCGGGTTGATAGAGAGTAAAAGTAAAAAAAGTAGAAAAAGACGTCATTTCCGTTATTCGCCGTCCTTCTCTAAAAATATAGCCATTACTTTTTAATATATATAAGAGGCGCCGTGGTAGCCGTCAGTCAACCGTCGGTAAATGTTACCATCAAGCGTTCTGTAATATCGCTTTTATTATTGTATACTTATATAGTGAGAGTTATATATATAAGGTTATAAGCTGTCAGAATTATTGTTGATTAAAAAAAAAAAAATTATATACATATTATTGAATTTCCATATATCCATAATAAAAAATTATTTACCTAAGCAGGATCTACCACCCATGCATGGGTAATAAAAAATTACCCACAATTATATTCCTAATTATTTACGTATACTTTTGCAATTATATATACCTTTGCAATTACATATACCTCAGCAATTATATATACTATTAGCAAATATTTATGCTTAGCAAATATATATACTTAGCAATTATATATGCTTATCAAATGTATACACTAAGCAATTATATTTACTATTAGCAATTATATATACTTAGCAATTATATATACTTAGCAATTATATATACTTAGCAATCATATCTATACTTGGCAATTATATATACTTAGCAATTATATATTTTCTTAGCAATTATATATATACTTAGCAATTATATATACTTAGCAATTATATATACTTATAGCAAATATATATTCTTAGCAATTATACATATTAGCAAATATACCTTTGCAATTATATATACCTTAGCAATTACATGTACCTTTGCAATTATATATACCTTTGCAATTACATATACCTTAGCAATTATATATACTTAGCAAATATATATACTTAGCAATTATATATACTATTAGCAAATATATATACTTACCAAATATATATACTTAGCAATTATATATACTTAGCGATTATATATACTTATAGCAAATATATATACTTAGCAATTATATATACCTTTGCGATTATATATACCTTAGCAATTACATGTACCTTTGCAATTATATATACCTTTGCAATTACATATACCTTAGCAATTATATATACTTAGCAAATATATATACTTAGCAATTTTATATACTATTAGCAAATATATATCCTTAGCAAATATATATACTTAGCAATTACATGTACCTTAGCAAGTTCTACCAACCATTATGCATGGGTAATAAAAAGATACCCGCAATTATATTTTTAAGCATTTATGTTTTTTTTTTTTTTACTGATCAACAATAATTGTATGAAAATAGAATAGAAAAAGAATAATAAAATAAAAAAAAAAATATTTTTATAAATAAATTAAAAAAACCGTGTTAAGGTTGTTTACGGAGATCTGAAATCGCACCAGATTTTTTTTGTTTTGGTCTTATTTTTTTAATGAAATAATTATCTATATTGTCAATTTTTTTAAATTTTTTCTTGTGTGTTTTTTTTGAGATATTTACTGTCAAAGTTGACAACTTTAACACACAAGATATAGGTGTTATCTCATATTTTTATGTATTTTTATTAATAACTTTTTTAAAACGCACCAGAAAACGTTCAAATTTTAACAGTTTATAGTCCTAAGAACGACAAATTTTTTGATATAAATTTTTCTCATTTCGTCTGTTTCGTTTAATAATTATTCAAGTTTGAAAAACAGTAATTTATTGTTTTTTATGGTTTGTGCGCGTGGGGGACTCATAGTTCGGCATCACTGTTTGTCTCTCCTTCGTTGTTTTTCTCTGGCGGAAAGGGAAATCAACACACAGATACGGACATACACAAACATACAATAGGATTTTTTTTATAGTGTGAAATAGCAGTGTTTTACGATGTAAATTTTCAGTACTAGCATAGTATTAGTGTATATACTAATATACTAATATAATTAGTGTATATACTACAGTAGTCAATATTTCAATCAGTAGCAGCACAAAAATCTTGGGGACCCGGACATAAAATATAACGTTACGGTATATAGCGTTTTTAAGCACAAATATTCATTCTACCTTGGTTTCGGAAAACAACCTTAAATGTGTATGTATTATTATCATTTTGTTAAATTCCATCAACACGCCACAAAGATGTTTACACATAATTAATCCGCGAGTCTAGAATGGCTCACAATTTTTTTTTTTTTTTTTTTTTTTGGAAAAGTATACAAACTGAACATTTGAAACTATGTGATCACCAAATGAACTTTTCTTTAAGTATTATGGAAGGCAACTTAATTATTAATTTAAATATTATATGTTATCCATGTGGACACGATGTTATATTATTTCATGAATAATATAATAAAAAACATTAATAATTAAACAGTAACTTAATTTTAACATCATCCACATAAAAACATGAAGGCGCGCGAAGCGCGCCAAACGGTCTAGTAATTGAAAAAATTATATAAATTTTTTGTTTTTGTATTCGTTTGAATATAAGTTTCCGATTATGTTACTTTATTGCGGTTGATAAAATAGGAATTTACGGACCGATATATTTTTTCGACAAATATACATTTTCTTGCTTTTATAACATAAATATGTTATAATAATATATAATCAAGAGGCACGGCAGTGCCTCGCGTCAAGTATGAGAAAAAAAAAAAAAGAGACGACGAAAGATAACTACCGCGCCTTTATAAGGATCTGACCTATGGGTGGGGCTTAGCCACTCACGCACACACTTATTGTGTAAAGTCTTATCAGTGAGACAATATGGCGAATTCCGGATTATTTTACTATAGTATGATATCATCAACATAGTATACTATATAAATTTTGTAATGTAATTCATGAAGTCCGGAAATAGTTCACTATACGCCACCAGATGCCATGGTGAATAGGTCAGATCCCTATATACACGAGATAGAGGTAACCTCTTCACCTCTCAAATTTATATATTAATTTATTTTATGATTATGATCAAATAAAAATATTCGGCTTCTTCATTAACCAATAAATCGATTCCGAACTTTTTAATAGAAAAAAAAAAAACAGATTTTTTAAGTTTATACTTTTTTAAAAAACTGAAATTCAATTTTAGAAATTTGCTTTTTTGATGAAAAAAATTGAAAAATATCTCAAAGTCCAGCGCAGTTTGACAAACATTATAAACCGAAAATTAAGAATCTAGCAAGATAATGGTGAATAGTGTAAAAAAACTTTATTATGGTTACGCAAGTAATAGTATTAAACATTGCAGTGACAGCTCAGAAACATCTGAATATTTACGCTTCCATTATACTACACTTCAATCGAAATATGACCGAAACCAAGAATGGATACAATTGTTTTGTCATTATCCAATAAATTAATATCAAACATTTTAATAAAAAAAAAATTTTTTTTTTCGATGCATACTTTTTTTTCAAAATTAAAATAATATTAATTTTAAAACAATTTTGGAAGTTTTTTGCGTTTTTGTCGGAATGTCTTAGGAGTTTAGAGCATTCTGACCATCATTATAAGCCATAATTCATTCTGAATCTGCGATATATGTAATACTCCTATATTGCTAATATGGCCGATTCGGATCTCCTTAGGCAAGAGCGTCGACGATATGGTCTTCTTTTTTCAGAAACGTGAAAAATGAGAAAGAGTAGGGAGCGAAGGGAGGGAATCGGATTAACTCGGCAACTCACCAACACTATTTTAACTTTCTCACGTATATCAAATAAATTTATCGTTTTACGTGTTGTCATTCCTGAAGGTTTTGTTGATCTAATAGTGTTGGTGAGGAGTAGGGATGTGAAAAAATTTTGTGACCGTTTTGTGACGCGGGCAAAATCGTGACCATTTTTATGACCCAACCTTTGTGACCAAATTTATGACGACTTATCGACTGACCGTCACTTTTACATCTATAGCAATATCATGTTGAAACTGAAAAAATTTAATCTCATTGAGGTGGACGATGAGCTTGAAAAGGCTGCATAGGAAAATGGTCCCGTGGCACCCCGCGGTGAAGGTCAAAGATTATCTTTGGTTGTGGCTTTTCTACGATTCGTAGTGCTTCTTATAAATATGCCTAGTTTTACCAAGTTTTACCAATGGACTTAGTTTATTTTTGGCAAATAAATTCTTTTTTTTTTCTAAGTTTTTTTTTTTTCTAAGTTTAAATTATTATAAAGGTATATAATTGCTAAGGTATATGTAATTGCAAAGGTGTATATAATTGCTAAGGTATATATAAATACTTAAATAATAGCTTTACAATAAGTAATTTATATTGTTTTTATTCTTAAAGTGAAAAATTTTTTTATCACGATAGTCGGTATAAAGTCTTTCGAAAAAAAAAAAAAATGTTGAAATAAATTTTGTAATATTTATGTGAGACATTTATTTATTTTTCCCGATTTTGAGTTGGCCATACTGATAACATTTTTATTTTCTTTTTGATGTGTAAACATCTTTAGGCGCGGGTATGGGTATTGAGTGGTATTGAGTGGTATGGAGTAAATTTGTCTTTCTAAAGTCATTTGTTAATTTTAAATATATTAAAAATTATCTAAATTAATCATTTAAACAAACGAACAGCTACGAAATATGATCCAAATAGAAAAAAAGACAATTAACTATAAAAATATTTTTTTTAAATTTATTTATGCAATTACATCTATCTTTTTAGCTAATTAATATTGAAAAATAAATATTCAATAAATAATTAATAATTCTTAAATCAACGATTGGCTATGGATGAATATGTAATTTCAAAAATAGACTATTATTTATGCAATAACTCTTTAATAAATTATATAATCAATGGAATTTTTCATTTTAGCTATTTTTATCTAATTAATTTATCTAAAGGCACATGAATAATTTTTTTTAATAAACAAATAGTTCCGAGAGAAGTAGCAATTGTTTAGTTATTGGTGAAAAACTTATTTATTTAAGTACAACTGCCAGTGGACCTTAAATTTAATGAACTTTGAATATACAATTAATAATTTTTGAATGAACAAATGACAGAGAGAGAAAATGGATTTGTGAAAAAAAACAAGTACTTGCCTAAATATTGTTCAAAAATTATACAATTATAATAATAATATATTTGTTCCTAAAATATTCAGTACAGAAGAAAATGTAAAAAAAATAATAAAATATTATTGGTACAATCACTCTTTAAAAAATTATTTAAACGACTGCATCTATCTCCCTAGCTATTTGTTATAATTATAAATGCATTTAAATTTTCATAAAGTAATTTTTTATATTAACAAGGAGCTACAAAAAACGTTGCAAATTAAAAAAAGACAATTACTAGTACAATTACTGTTGAACGAATTATTTGAACAATTTTATCTTTCTTCTTATCCATTTGTTCTTAATAAATGTATTTAATTGTTGTATAATAGTTATTAATTTATTGATATTATCCATAAGTTATAACACTTTTCATTATTTTATCTATGGTTTTTTATATAATTACTTTTTTTTCTCTGTATATATTTATATGAAGACTGATCATATAAAGGTTCAAAATAAAAAAAAATTAAATAAATTCAATTAAATAAATATACAAGTTAATTTATAAAATATTCAAAAAATAAAAACAAATACATGTATTAGTTTTATGTTTTTAGGAATTATATTTAGATTTAAAAAAATTTTAATATTTAACTTCCAAATTTTTATTAATTTCTTGTATAAAAAGCTTATATGTAATATTAATTCAATTAAAGCTACATCATGAGTCCAAGTTGTAAAGGCAATTACTTTTTGAGTTTCTAAATCACAATAAAAATACGGTTTTAGCAGTTGTCTTCTGCTAATTTTGCTTTGCATAACATCTTCTAAAGAAAAAAAAATTATGTTACAGTTGCTGAATTTTCAATTCCTTTAGTACTATCACGTCACCCTTTTTTCCCTCAAAACTTTCTGCCTCTTCATTCCACATATTTAATTCAATCTGAAATATATATTTTTTAGTAAATTTAGTATCTTTAGTCTGTTTCAGTAGTTTTTTTTTTCATCTAAATTTGATTTTACTTCGTAATCACTGTCTTCTGCTAATGATATTGTTCTTTTTCTTAATAACCGTCCTGTCATTGAATATATAAATTCCACTTCCTTTAATGTTGTTATGATTGCGATTATATCTATAAAAAATCACTACCAGTATTAATAATATTGGTTTTTTTTTATTTAAAAATAATTTTAAAAAAATCGGAAATTGAAAAATAGGTAGGGTAATTGTAGGTCATTTTTGAAATATCTCAAGGGGTTAACGAGTTATTTAGCATTTTAGTTTAGGGGTTGAAGGGACCGCGAGCGCCGGGTACAAAATATTTTTAAAAATTTATAACTTTTATAAAAATTGTTATTTTTTGATATTTTTTTTTAAAATTAACTTTAAAATTAGATTTTTTTTTCTTTTTAAATTTTAAATTATAATTTTTATTGACAATTTAATTGTTTATTTATTAATTTTTCATGTTTAATTTTGAATTTTAAATAAATTTACGAATTTTTTTTTTTTTTTTTCAACGAACATTATTAATTAAATTTAATTGTTTAAAAAAATTGTAAAATATGTAAATTTTCACGCTGTGAACCCCTGCTCAAATAACATGAGACAGAGCTATATACAATAAACGCTATAACTCTGTCTCATGTTAATTACCATCAACAATCAGACGATCGCGCCCGACTATCCACGCAATCACACGATCATAACTCACACACTAACAAATTATTTTATTCTATTTCAAGCTGATTTTCGTTTTCTTCGCGCCAAGTGCCTCGATTAGCAACAAAACGAATTGTTATTAAAAAAAAAAAATTAACAAATGTCTCCTTCATTCAAAAATGTATGTATTTTCAAAATTTTTTTTTTTGCTGAAATTGTAATTAAAACAAGAATTGAATGCTAAATATTCAAAAATTGTAAAATAAATTCGTAGATTTTTTCAGAAGTTATTTACGGTTATTCGAGGGAAATTTTTTTTGTTTATTATTTTTAGAGATATGTATTAATTGTAGGTGGAAAAGAGGTGGTTTCATCACGATAATAATTGAGTAGAAAATAAAAAGTCTGAAATTTACAAGTACATGTATAGTAAAATTACGAAATTTATTGATAAAAATACAATTTGATATTAAAAGTCACTAAAGTTTATTTCTGTAAGATCCTGATCGCAATCATCATAATAACATTGCGAATTTCTGTATGAAAATCTTGTAAACAATAGTTAGGGAGCCCATCGTGCTTTTACTTACCTCATCGCATCACGAGCTAAAATCGGTTAATTCGACTTGTCTTGGCGAGTACAATTATCATGTGTGTGAGTCTTAACCCACTGACTCTACAGTCTACCTCATTCATTTAAGAACGGTCAGGGTTAAAGTCTGGGTAGCTATTCGTGACTCGATTATCCGCAAGTTATCCCGAGCGACTGGGATAACTTTTTTGTCGCAAAACATGAAAATTTTGGCTTAATTTGTATCCTTCTCAATGGTTTACATCAAACGACTAAATCATTTTCGGGCGTTTTCATGTTATCCCGTGTAGGTGGGATAATCGAGTCAAGAATAGCTACCCTGAGGCCCGTTCTGAAATACAAGATTTACGGGGTAGAGTTGACGGGTTAAGTCGACACCAGGGTAGCTATTCTTGACTCGATTATCCCACTTACACGGGATAACATGAAAACGCCTGAAAGTGATTTAGTTGTTTGATGTAAACCATTGAGAAGGATACAAATTAAACCAAAATTTTCATGTTTTGCGACAAAAAAGTTATCCCAGTCGCTCGGGATAACTTGCGGATAATTGAGTCAAAAATAGCTACCCAGACTATAACCCCGACCGTTCTTAAATGAATGAGGTAGACTGTAGAGTTAGTGGGTTAAGACTCACACACACTTACTTATAAGAAAATCAATATAAAGGCACTTTCCAACGATTTTCATGCAAACCAAACATATTTTAGGTGTGTTCGTTCACTATTCACACCGAGCATATGCACGGAGCGTATGCAAGGAAGCGCTAGAGTCGTGCGGGCATTTGAAGAAACTTTATTGATAAAATTTACTAACGCATTGGATTCGGAAAGAAATGTTATTTCATGTTATCCCGTGTAGGTGGGATAATCGAGTCAAGAATAGCTACCCTGAGGCGCGTTTTGAAATACAAGATTTAAGGGGTAGAGTTCGGCGGCTTAAGTCAACACCAGACTAGAACCCCGACCGTTCTTAAATGAATGAGGTAGACTCAAGAGGTGTGTTCGTTCACCATTTACACCGAGCGTATGCACGGAGCGTATGCAAGGAAGCGCTAGAGTCGTGCGGTCATTTGAAGAAACTTTTTTAATGAAATTTACTATTTATTTATTGTTATTTGTTTTTTTCAGTTCTTTTGCTGTCTTTCATAATTATTAATTGCTAATTAGTTATAGTGTTGTTATTTTTCTTTCCGAATCCAATGCGTTAGTAAATTTTATCAATAAAGTTTCTTCAAATGGCCGCACGACTCTAGCGCTTCCTTGCATACGCTCCGTGCATATGCTCGGTGTGAATAGTGAACGAACACACCTAAAATATGTTTGGTTTGCATGAAAATCGTTGGAAAGTGCCTTTATATTGATTTTCTTATAAGTAAGTGTGTGTGAGTCTTAACCCACTAACTCTACAGTCTACCTCATTCATTTAAAGGCCCTTGTCGACTAGCATAGTTTTTCAACAAAGTTCTATGCCATAGCACTTTGGTCACTATATATCACCAAAAACTCACTAAGAAATGGCCGCTGAGGACTATGCTGGGAAAATGCTGCGTGCAGCATTTTGAGCATAGTTCTGCTAACTTCACACTCGTTTTTTTAGATGCAGCCAACTTTGAGAAAAAAAAAAAGCGGCATTTATAGCTCTTTTTTGTTGTTCTTTGTTTACAGTTGTTTACAGTCTACATTAATTGATTGATTGACTGTCAGAATATCGTATTGTCATTTGTCAACAAGAGTAAACAAATAAAAAAGGTTATGCGTTTAATTATTTTTTGTTGTGATTTTACGAATGTTGGTAGAGCTGGAATCATTTCAATAAACGATTATAACGCCGCCCTATAGCCGTCATGGCTGAACTATTTCTACCCAAGCGCTATGCCATAGAACTTTTTAGAAAAACTATGCTAGTCGACAAGGGCCTTAAGAACGGTCGGGGTTATAGTCTGGGTAGCTATTCTTGACTCGATTATCCCACCTACACGGGATAACATGAAAACGCCTGAAAATGATTTAGTCGTTCGATGTAAACCATTGAGACGGATACAAATTAAGCTAAAATTTTCATGTTTTGCGACAAAAAAGTTATCCCAGTCGCTCGGGATAACTTGCGGATAATCGAGTCAAGAATAGCTACCCTGGTCTAGTCTTCTTGTAGTCGATACAGGCCTGTAAAAGGATTTCAACTCAACTCTAACTTCACGAAAAACGACTGTATTCGCTATTAATAACCCTATTCTTTAGACTTAGCTACATGCGTCAAAAATAATTTCCTTTGTTTGTTTTTTCTGGTATCATGTTTTTCTGCATATTAAAAATTAATTAAGTCCAAAAAAGTTACATCACAAATTTCGAGTACGTGTCTTTTCTCTTAGTAAAAAATACTTTGTTTTTTGTTAATAGTGTATACATCATGAAATATTTCTTCCAGAACCATTGTTATTCAGCGATTCACTGTGAAAAATAAAAACTTTGATAAGCCTTTTTTATTATTATTTCTGTTTGAAAAAAATGGTTGAGGTCTCCATATGAGCTAATGTCAAATAATGTTTTCAATAATGAATTTTTCAAAATCGTACTAATCACTATAAGAAAATAAATACACTATAATAAATTTCAGAACATAATTCTCCTAAAATCCGAAATATTATAGGGCTGCTGCAAAGCTTGTTTAGACTTGACAAATTTATAGCTTTTTGTAAAAAAATCTGTGTTGTTACTTTCAAACTTATAATTATATTGTAACAACGTTGTCATTATATAAGTAAAAGAGTTTTCATAAAAATGTATGGTTGTTCCTGTGGCCTCGGCCAGCTATCAAAAGCACTTTCCACGTTGCCTTTCCACTAGACCATATAGATGTAAATGTAACCCAAATTTAGTTGAAATTACTTAAGGCATGTCCAACAAGAAATGAAAATACAAAAATAGTTTCGAAATTTTTACAGTGGATTATTTAAATAACGAAACAAAATCCCTAATTTTTTTTATAATTTTTTTGTCGGTGCTTTTTTTTTAATTACTAAAATTGGCACTTTTCAAGGAGGTTAAACATAGGCTCTTATTGCATAAAGTACACTTTATGTAAACCTGGTTAAAAACTTTATGGAAAATACAACCAGTGTTTCGAAGAACTGATATATTATAAAGTAAAAAAAAAGAAAAATTTTAAGCCATATATGAAGAAAGTTTTGTCGGTAGATTTTTTTTGGTAATAATTATTAATAATAGACGTAAAAAATTGGAATTTTGACGTATTATTATAAATCACATTTGTCGTACATGAACTATGTGGCAACACTGGATTTTTATAAGCCAACTCTGCTTTTATCGACATAATATGATTCAAACAAGGAGATATTGAAAATAATATGAAAAAAATAAACTAATTAATTGTAATTAAATGTCGGTATGCAGTATGTATTAACTAATTAAACTATTCATATATACTTATATAAATTCATTTAATATTTTTTTTTGATTATATTCTGTTTAATTATCAGATGATATTCATTAAAATTTAATTAATTATTATGAAAAATATCATATAATTAAATACTGGATATAAATATAATTAATAAATACTAAAAATAAAAGTGGGATAAGATTGAGCATGTGAATAAAGAAAAACAATTATTATAATATAATAATAATATAAAGTTATATTTTTTGGTATAGCCACACAGTATATTTACCAATGCAAACATACGTTTCAAGTGACCAACATCAAAATAATGCGACGTTGCTGATATTTTATCAGTATTTTTTAATTATAATAAAAATTATTTTGAATGAATAAACTTAAAGAAATAATGCTAATGAACATTTTTTTATTATGAAATGAGGTCAAATGTCGTAAAAATAATGTTTTATGATCTATTTAAAAAAAAAATGTTTTTTTTGGGGTTGGCATTGAATTTATTTTAATGTAAAACGAATAAGGCATTTTCCCCTTCACACCATTCGAAAAGTGGCGTTGGAAATGCCTTAAGAATATAGAATCCATTCCCAAATCTTAGAACTTTTATTTTTTATTACATACATAAAAGTCTAAAATAACACCTATAAGAATTGTATATTTTATAGTTTAATTCAAGAAGACTAGGTTTCTAGTCTTCTTAGTTTAATTCTTATCGTTACCCTTGTTTCGTTTCAACAGTTAGGTATTCAAAAGACATTTTTCAGAGCCGACTGTTCGTCGTAAATATTAACATTAGAAATTAATTGATTATAAAGTTTTCAGATATTATACTGATAAATTATTGTTCTTTTGAAGGGAAAAAGGTCGATTCTCGAAATTAACAGGAATATATTTATTTTATTTGAAAAATAATATACCTATATATAAGAATTCATAAAAACTAACGAAATGAGTAAAGAAGCATTAAAAATGTGCAGAGAGCCACAAGAAGACCAAGAATCAACGAATCTCGTCGTTTTCTGATACTTATCTTTTGAATGAGATTGTTAACTGCAGGGAAGCGGTTTGACAAATCATTAAATCTTGTTTGGATACGTTTAAAGACTTGACGTTGGCTTACCAAATGGTCTCGCGTCTCTATAGCAATACTTATTTGATCATTTATAAGGTGATCGGAGCTGGAATCAAACGATTTCATATGATTTTAAATGAAATGAGTAATTTCGTAGCAATTATACTCAGAAAAAAATCGAGTCATACTTGTGTATGTGTTGGTTCTCTTTTAAATACATATCTCGTCTATTCAAGTTATTTCCACTTCTGTAATTGCTAAAAAAAATCAATAAAAAATTAATAACGTGTAAGACAATCTTCTAATACGAAGACTCATAGTTATAAGTTACTTAATATCTTTTCTGACACTGCCTAAAAGATCTTTGCGATCTTTTCTACTGGTAAAATTGTTTTGTATTTTAACAAATTCTAATTTGTAATCTTTCAATATTTCTTTATGACGTTGCATTGTATGTAGCATTGCTGCTCCATTCGCTTGAATCCCACTCATTCCTTCATTAATTATGGACAGCTAATTAAGAACATTACATTATTCAGTGGTAGCTCAAATCAACACTTATAAAAATAAATAAATATACTTATTGATAAAGTGTAACTTACTTTAGACAGCAGAGCTTCAATTTCAGATGTCATATTTTCAAAAATATGTTCCTCGTCAAGAAGTGGTAGTTCATCGGCACTGGATTGACTGGACCTGGGATTAAAACCAAGTTTACTAAATGAAACTAGTTTCGCATCAATATCATTTTCCAATTGTCTAGCTTGTTTCCGCAAATCTGAAAAATAGCAAAATGAAAATGAAAAATTATAGACTAATCTGTCAATTGTTTTATTAAGGATCAAGTTTTTTATTCAAGAATCAGCATAAATGTGATTGCATTAAAAAAATATGTATTCAATTACTAATTTTTAAATTTTTCATTTACCTTCCCAAGTAGTTCCTTCAAACATTTTGGCTATTTGAGTTATCTGTGGAACTAGGTAACTATTTTGTTTTCTCTTTTTTGTGACTGTTGGATATATTCAAGGCAAGAAGACTCATAGAGGTGAATAAGGCATGAAGTGTTACAAAGAGGGTAATCTGTGACGTCACACAGTAGGTGTGTTCGTTCACTATTCACACCGAGCATATGCACGGAGCGTATGCAAGGAAGCGCTAGAGTCGTGCGGCCATTTAAAGAAACTTTATTGATAAAATTTACTAACGCATTGGATTCGGAAAGAAAAATAACAACACCATAACTAATTAGCAATTAATAATCTTAGGTGTGTTCGTTCACTATTCACATCGAGCATATGCACGGAGCGTATGCAAGGAAGCGCTAGAGTCGTGCGGGCATTTGAAGAAACTTTATTGATAAAATTTACTAACGCATTGGATTCGGAAAGAAAAATAACAACACCATAACTAATTAGCAATTAATAATTATGAAAGACAGCAAAAGAACTGAAAAAAACAAATAACAATAAATAAATAGTAAATTTTATCAAAAAAGTTTCTTCAAATGCCCGCACGACTCTAGCGCTTCCTTGCATACGCTCCGTGCATACGCTCGGTGTAAATAGTGAACGAACACACCTTATGAAAGACAGCAAAAGAACTGAAAAAAACAAATAACAATAAATAAATAGTAAATTTTATTAAAAAAGTTTCTTCAAATGACCGCACGACTCTAGCGCTTCCTTGCATACGCTCCGTGCATACGCTCAGTGTGAATAGTGAACGAACACACCTAATGTATTAAAAAAAGGAGCTGTTGAGGATGACGGGATGGAGCAATGTAGTAACTCTATCGGTCACTAACGGCGCTATTCTTAGTTAGTACCGAAGTGAAAATCACATGTTTTTTTGTTTATTACTTATTTTTGTGTCAAGATAATTTTTTTTGAGTAAACAAATAGCTAAAAAAAAAAGATGGACTCAAAAAACGACAATTTATTAAACAATTTCTGCTGGATAAAATATCTATCTCGCTGCATCTATTCTCTTAGCTATTTTTTTTCTAAGTTGTCAATAAATAAAAGTATGTAAATTATTTTAAAATAGACAAATAGCTAAAGAATTTTTAGCCATTTGTCTATGTAAAAATAATTTACATGCTTCCATTTATTGATCATTTAAAGAAAAATTATCTAAAAAAATAGATGCAGCAAAAAAGATATTTTATCCAGCAAAAATCGTTTAATAAATTGTCTTTTTCTGAGTAAATCTCATTGCGCAGCTATTCGTTTATTCAACAATTATTAACATGCTTTTATTTATTTTAGAAGTAAAAAAAAAATAGCTCAGAAAATGGATGTACTGAAAAAAATATTTTTGACAGGGATAAATAAATTTGCTTTTTTTTTAGTCTATCCCTAGCGAAAATGACGACAGTCGGTTTGTGCACTGATCTCATACAAAAACGACACAAAACCGACACACGAATATAAGGATTTTCAAGTCATAAAAAAAAATAGTAAAAAGCATTAAAAAAATAAAATATTATGTCTAAAAATTTTTAAATATTAATCTTGTGGATTTAGACACATTAGAATTTTTTTAAAATAATTTTTTTTTCAAAAAAACTCAATTATGTTACAATATTGAAAGTAGGGTTATGTTGTCAGGATATGTCAGGGTAGCTATTCTTGACTCGATTATCCGCAATGATCCGCAAGTTATCCCGAGCGACTGGGATAACTTTTTTGTCGCAAAACATGAAAATTTTGGCTTAATTTGTATCCTTCTCAATGGTTTATATCAAACGACTAAATCATTTTCAGGCGTTTTCATGTTATCCCGTGTAGGTGGGATAATCGAGTCAAGAATAGCTACCCAGAATTATTTGTACCCGACTGTGAGAATCTTTACAATTCTCACACAATTCTGACACACGTACGACAGTATAGTTTTATATTCAATTTTTTAATATTAAAAAGCATTTTTTATAATAAAATTTTTTTTTAATATTTGATATTTAATATTGCAATAATTTAAGGCACATTAAAATTTTTTTTTTAGTTAATTTGATCATTAAAGAAGAAAAATTATTACGACTGTGAGAATCTTTACAACTCTCACACAATTCCGACACACGTACGACAGTATAGTTTTATATTCAATTTTGTATGTCGTTTTTTTATGAGATCAGGGTAGCTATTCTTGACTCGATTATCCGCAAGTTATCCCGAGCGACTGGGATAACTTTTTTGTCGCAAAACATGGAAATTTTGGCTTAATTTGTATCCTTCTCAATGGTTTACATCAAACGACTAAATCATTTTCAGGCGTTTTCATGTTATCCCGTGTAGGTGGGATAATCGAGTCAAGAGGTGTGTTCGTTCACTATTCACACTGAGCGTATGCACGGAGCGTATGCAAGGAAGCGCTAGAGTCGTGCGGTCATTTGAAGAAACTTTTTTAATAAAATTTACTATTTATTTATTGTTATTTGTTTTTTTCAGTTCTTTTGCTGTCTTTCATAATTATTAATTGCTAATTAGTTATGGTGTTGTTATTTTTCTTTCCGAATCCAATGCGTCAGTAAATTTTATCAATAAAGTTTCTTCAAATGGCCGCACGACTCTAGCGCTTCTTTGCATACTCTCCGTGCATATGCTCGGTGTGAATAGTGAACGAACACACCTAAGAATAGCTACCCAGTGCACAAACCGACTGTCGGATTGATGTCAGACTGGTGTCATCATTTTCGCTAGGGATCTCATTCTTTTGCTATTAATGTATCCACTAATGATAATATAAAAAATTGAATGTTATTATGTATTATTTAGTTGTATTTTATTTTTTTACACAAAAAAATACTTTAACTAAGCCACACAATAATAATAACATATCTATGACCTGGGTAGCTATTCTTGACTCGTTTATCCCACCTACACGGGATAACATGAAAACGCCTGAAAGTGATTTAGTCGTTTGATGTAAACCATTGAAAAGGATACAAATTAAGCCAAAATTTTCATGTTTTGCGACAAAAAAGTTATCCCAGTCGTAAGAAGACTAGCGACCAGGAGAATAAACTTTAGTGGAGGGGGTGTCCTAGAATACGGCGGCTATGTAGAGTGCGCCACTTTTACTCCTGAACGGCGCACTACGTAAGGCGCAGTTTTTTATCCCTGTACACCTCAGCCCACCGGCCCTATACTCAAACAAAAGACGAGTACCAAGCAAACAAGTTTAAAAATATTATGATTGATAATATGTATTGCCTGTTGTATTTTTAGTAGTTAAATAGTAAAATTATCATTTTATTGATTTTATAAGATTTACAGATTATAACAATTGATTATTAATGAAAAAAAATTAAAGTTCATCTTTTTTATTATTTGAAAAAAAAATCAAATTTTACCACTCAATGATTTAGTGTATTAAATACAACTTCAAATAATATTTATAATTCTGCAATGTTGCTATACAATTGATTATAAGTAATATAAAATTTAGGTTTGATTTTGAATCAATATAAATTGGTAATTATTATAAAAACTAAAAAAGTAAGTCAGTATATAAATAAGATTAAGTTAGTAAAATATAAAAAACTGCACCTTACGTAGTGCGCCGTTCAGGAGTAAAAGCGGCGCACTCTACATAGCCGCCGTATTCTAGGACACTAAATGTTACGCCCTCCACTAAAGTTTATTCTCCTGGTCTCTAGTCTTCTTGCCTAGTCGCTTGAGATAACTTGCGGATAATCAAGTCAAGAATAGCTACTTTGAACTTCGGTACTAACCAAAACTAGCGCCATCAGTGGCCGATAGAGTTACTAAGTTGCTCGATTCCGACATCTTCAGTAAATTTTGAGAGATTATCCTCCTTATAGACCTTCATGGTATAAGGAGTGTAAACTCTGAATTTTTACTGTGTAAAAGCATAGGCAGTCGCTGAAGCTGCCATTTCGAAGCAGATCAGTTCCAAAAACTGCCAACTGCAGTGCTGGCGTCGGCCGTGCACGTAGGCAGAGAAAAGAAAAATAATGTTCTTATTCACTTTAGTCTAGGGATGTAAATGACGGTCATTTTTTTTTTTTGTGTCACGTCACAAAAAAAATACCGTTTGTGACCTTCTGTGACCGTCATTTTTTTTTTGTCATTTTTTCGTCACAAAATTTTTTTTTTTAAAAGCCTAGATAAAAAAATTCCTGAAAGAAATGGATATTATTAAAAAAAAACACACATAAAATTTTTAACTTTTTTTCATTTTATTAAATTAAAACACAAATTAAATATACGAATATTTATTTTTCGTTAAATGTTCAACATTTAATATTATTTTTATTTTTTTTATATTAATTGTAAATTTATCAAATTAATATCTTACTGTTAAATGCTATCTAATTATTAAATTGTTAAATTTAATATTTTATGTTAAATGTTTAACATTTATTATTATTGTTTTTATTATTTTATTATATATATATTAAATTTTTGTACATAAATACTTAATTGATATTAAATTTACTGTTCAATTAAATGAATTTATATTTAATATACCTATTAAAAAAAAAAAACAATATTTAACAATTAAATATTAATTTGATAAATTAATTTATTAAATAATTATTTATTATTATTTATCCAATATTTTATTTATATTAAATATTGCATTTTATACCATATTTTCTTAGTACGATTTCCGATACTTAACAAGTTAAATAATTAATATAATATTTGGTATAATATTTATATTATTTAGAAACATCACTCGGTTTTCATTCATATATTCAAAAGGTATTATTAATATATTACTATCACATTAATATTAGTGGTAAAAAATGAAGATAAAGACTAAGATATGTCTCCATTTTCTTCATCAGTACTTCCAGTAAATTCATCATCAACATCATCAACATCATCATCAACATCATCATTGCACCGTTGTAAATTTTCTAGCTCATCGTCCACCTCAATGAGATTAAGATTTTTTTCAGTTTCAACATGGTATTGCTATAGATGTAAAAGTGACGGTCAGTCGATAAGTCGTCATAAATTTGGTCACAAAGGTTGGGTCATAAAAATGGTCACGATTTTGCCCGCGTCACAGACGGTCTGTGACGGCGTCACAAAAGGGTCATGTGACGGTCACAAAATTTTTTCACATCGCTACTTTAGTCTAATAGTCTGTATGATATGTTTACTTTTTCTATAACACAGGTGCAATTTTAATGACTAATGACTAAGTTGGTATATTAAATATTTCAAGTAAATTCTAATTTTTTTTTCGATTCTTTGATGAAATTGAAAGTTTATTGTCAGCTAAATTGTGGTCAACATAATTTATTAACTATTTTTTTATTTTTTTGTAAGTGGTCCATGACGCATGAAAGTGTACTTTTTATTATTTTCGAAATGAAAAAAAAAATTAATTTTAACGTATTTTAATTATATATCCATTTTTAGTAATAAAATAAATTAATTAAATAATGAAATATACATAAGTTTCAAAATAATATTACTTTTATTTTCAAATCTATGACTTTACAATTAGTTGCTTCTTTTAATTTTGTTACCAAGTAATAACAAACAATTAATCAATTTTATAAAAAGAAAATTTAAAAAAAATTAAAAGCAGCAATTAAACAATTTTATAGATAAAATTCTTAGTTAAAAATTGAATTTTTGAAGATAATAAAATAAACCACGCACAAATAAAATAAAATAAATTAATTAGGAAATAATTATTTCGTCATTGTTGTTTCGACAAATATGTGTCAACAAAGTTGCTACACTTTGCTGTTTTTTTTTTTTTTTTTAAATTATAATATATTTACAGAATATATACATATATATAATATAATATATGTTTCATATTTTAATTTAAATAATTTTTCAGGATCAAAGAATATGCCACAAAAAAAAAAACAAAGTAAAAAAATCAGTGTAATAATAAATGAAAATAAAAATGAAAAAAATAATCGAGAGATCTAGTAACAAATATTAATTTTTATTGTGTATAATTAGTCATAAATTAGTTACTCAAATAAATGAGAAAAAAATTTACAAAATGGTACACGTACATACTTTCGTGAAGGGCTGACACCAGCGCCACCATTTGCTCCGAAATGTCGGCTTTAGCAAAAAGACAGAGTTTACACTCCTTATACACCTTCATGTAATCGACACGATCTCCATGAGAAGACTAAATAAATAGTCTATAGGGATCTGACCAAGAAGACTAGAGACCAGGAGAATAAACTTCAGTGGAGGGGGTAATATTTAGTGTCCTAGCATACGGCGGCTATGTAGAGTGCGCCACTGTTACTCCTGAACGGCGCACTACGTAAAGCGCAGTTTTTTATCCCTGTACACCTCAGCCGACCGGCCCTATACTCGAGTCGTCAGTAAATAAACGTCAAAATCTCATTGTGATTGTTATTCAAATTGCAATAAACTAATCCTTATTGCTGTACGAAAAATTCAACTTTGTGATTATTTTTTGTATTAATCAAGCTGTATACCAATAATAATATACCTATATTGAAAAATTTATCTACAAATAATAAGTATAAGTATGTGTATTATTTTGCTCCATTTTTTAAGAATTGAATTGTAACTATGCCAAATAAACGTTTTACTTTGTTAATTTTATTAACGTTTTTATAATAATAATTATCAATTTGTATTGATTCAAAATCAAACCTAAATTTTATATTACTTATAATCAATTGTATAGCAACATTGCAGAATTATAAATATTATTTGAAGTTGTATCTAATACACTAAATTATTGAGTGGTAAAATTTGATTTTTTTTTAAATGATAAAAAAGATGAACTTTAATTTTTTTTCATTAACAATCAATTGTTATTATCCGTAAATCTTATAAAATCAATAAAATAATAATTTTACTATTTAACTACTAAAAATACAACAGACAATACATATTATCAATCATAATCTTTTTAAACTTGTTTGTCTTGGTACTCGTCTTTTGTTTATTAAAGATGATTTTTTTATTTGATGTAAGACTGTTTTCTGTTTTGGTGATTGTGGTAATTTTGTACGTTGATTGTTAAGTTTGGATAAAGGATTCACAAGCTTTGCTCTCTTACGAAATTCTTTTTCTTCTTTTCTTGTTTTATCATTCATTTTAAGAGATAAAATGTCTTGAAGAGACCTTACTTTATCAATGCCATCAAAATTGTTAAAAAATTTATTTTTAATTTTTATCTGAAAATAATAGTACATTGAAAAATATAACAAGTTAAAAGTTTAAAATATGAAAAATAAAAATTTAAATTACTTTTATGCTTATGTCTGGATGAACGAGTATTGATATTGTCGATGTGTTATTTGCATCACCATAATAACTAATAACAATACCACTTTTGCCTTCAAGAATTGTTTAAAAAATAATCACAAAGTTGAATTTTTCATACAGCAATAAGGATTAGTTTATTGCAATTTAAATAACAATCACAATGAGATTTTGACGTTTATTTACTGACGACTCGAGTATAGGGCCGGTGGGCTGAGGTGTACAGGGATAGAAAACTGCGCTTTACGTAGTGCGCCGTTCGGGAGTAAAAGTGGCGCACTCTACATAGCCGCCGTATGCTAGGACACCCCCTCCACTAAAGTTTACTCTCCTGGACTCTAGTCTTCTTGGATCTGACCTATGGGCGGGGCTGAGCCACTCACGCACACACTTATTGTGTAAAGTCTTATCAGTGAGACAATATGGCAAATTCCGGATTATTTTACTATACAGTATAATCTCTCTATAGTGACATCGTCGGGGCTCAAATTCTTGGAATTTATTATAGAGAGCGTCTCCCACTCTCGCGTCAAGGGGAATTGAGTGAGCGCGACGGATATAGTGTGAGAATGCGAAAGGTATTGGGAAACGCACTGTGGGCGCGGCCAAGCGCTGAACGCAGGTGGCATAATAAGAAACTAATTACATGCAGTCAAGTATATCCCATTAGTATAGAATTTTATTGTTTATTATAAAAATGTTATTAACTATTGAGTATATACTGTTATGGGCACGAACAACAAATTCCTCACGAAATTTCCTTGAAGGAAATCGTATTATATATGCAGGACATATTACGAGTATCGGTGTAAAAATTGATTCAAGTGATGAGTATCATGTGTTTGCCACTTGTATACAAACATCTCATCCAAAAGATCCATGTCATGATATTGAAGGTCGATTTAAAAAAATTAATAATGAAATATTTGGTGTGTTCGTTCACTATTTACACCGAGCGTATGCACGGAGCGTATGCAAGGAAGCGCTAGAGTCGTGCGGTCATTTGAAGAAACTTTTTTAATAAAATTTACTATTTATTTATTGTTATTTGTTTTTTTCAGTTCTTTTGCTGTCTTTCATAATTATTAATTGCTAATTAGTTATGGTGTTGTTATTTTTCTTTCCGACTCCAATGCGTTAGTAAATTTTATTAAAAAAGTTTCTTCAAATGGCCGCACGACTCTAGCGCTTCCTTGCATACGCTCCGTGCATATGCTCGGTGTGAATAGTGAACGAACACACCAATTATCAGTGGACTCTCCTCATAGGTAGTTGGTAAATTACATGATGGGACAGCATTTTTTTTTAATATGTGTCTTGATTTTGATGCATCGAGAGCTAATTATTTAAAACAAATAAAAACTTGTTACTTGTGATGTTGGAGTATTTAGTTTTGTTTACATATAGATAGGTATACTTACTTTTCGTGTAATCATCGTAATTAAAATGCAGAGAGCATACCATTGCTCTTTTATTTACTGTTTTGATTTTTAATGCACGTTTCCAAGCATCACACCGATTTATTTTATTAAAATCACCAAAATAATTTTTTACTTTGACAGGTTGTTGTTGTTTGTCTAACCTCGGAAATGCATGGAAACTCAAATCTCTATTTCTCCCGGAATTACTGTTGCACCCAGAAACTGAACAATAATAAGGTCTTGTTTTGTTTTTTTTTATCAATTTTGGGGAAAATTTTGCACCAGACATTTTAAACAATTGTAAAAATATTATTTGTTTATTAATTTACTGTGTATACCACATATGAATGACTGCATGAAATAGTTTCCAGAAATTTACCACCAGACGTCAGGGCGAATTGTGCGTTTCCCAATACATACGTCACACCATACACACCGGTGCGTCACACACATACATATCGATATTCACCAACACATGTAGGGACATTCTGTAGTGAGGGAAAAAATTCTCCTAAGCTCACGCTCGATGTCACTATAGAGAATGTCACTATAGAGAGATTATACTGTAGTATGATATCATCAATATAGTATACTGTATAAATTTTGTAATGTAATTCATGAAGTCCGGAAATAGTTCACTATACGCCACCAGATGCCATGGTAAATAGGTCAGATCCCTATAGTCTTCATACTACCCAGCAGGGTAGCTATTCTTGACTCGATTATCCGCAAGCAGGGTTGTTAATGTATAAAACATAATGTTTTAAACTATGTTTAAAACTATGTTTAAAACATAGTTTAAAACATCCTTAGTTTTATCCATTTGTATAAAACGTCGCCATCTAGTGGCGAAATCGGGAACTGCCACTAAAACAAACAAACGAACCTAAATAAATTTGTTGTTATTAATATGTTTTTTTTTAAATATATGATCATCAAATTTGTTCATAAATAAATGATATAAATATTATGTTTATAAATTTTATAAACTTGTTATTATTAATGTTTATTAAATAAACAACAATTGTTTGACAGGTCAGAGTGTTAGAGTGTAAGTATAGTCGGTAAGAGGGAAAGTTTGAGCCTACGAGAGATCAGGTGGGTTTTATCCGTTTTATCCGTTTTATCCTGTTTTAAACGTTTTAAACGTTTTATCCATGGATAATTGTAAACAACTCAAAAACCCTCTATTTTAACAACCCTGCTTGTGGATAATCGAGTCAAGAATAGCTACCCAGGAGGAGGGTTGTTAATGTATAAAACATAATGTTTTAAACTATGTTTAAAACATAATGTTTTAAACTATGTTTAAAACATCCTTAGTTTTATCCATTTGTATACCATCTAATGGCGAAATTGGGAACTGCCACCAAAACAAACAAACGAACCTAAATAAATTTGTTGTTATTAATATGTTTTTTTTTAAATATATGATCATCAAATTTGTTCATAAATAAATGATATAAATATTATGTTTATAAATTTTATAAACTTGTTATTATTAATGTTTATTAAATAAAACAGCAATTGTTTGACAGGTTAGGAGTGTAAGTATAGTAAGTATAGGTAAGAGGGAAAGTTTGAGCCTACGAGAGATCAGGTGGGTTTTATCCGTTTTATCCGTTTTATCCTGTTTTAAACGTTTTAAACGTTTTATCCATGGATAATTGTAAACAACTCAAAAACCCTCCATTTTAACAACCTTGTCCGCAAGTTATCCCGAGCGACTGGGATAACTATTTTGTCGCAAAACATGAAAATTCAGCCTAATTTTCGGCTCAATTTGTATCCTTCTCAATGGTTTACATCAAACGACTAAATCATTTTCAGGCGTTTTCATGTTATCCCGTGTAGGTGGGATAATCGAGTCAAGAATAGCTACCCAGGGGTATAGCACTACATGTATTTTTGTGAGGCCTTATTTGTCACAAGATTCTCCAGATTAAGTCTAGTAACCTTAGTTATACAGTACCATTTTAAATTCGGATAATAAATCTGTTGACTTTCTACGTTATCGGTATAATATCTTCCTTACCAATTCATTTACAGCTTTCTTTAAATAAATGATAAATTTATAGAAAAAATATTATGTATCAATCATTTATTATTTATTCATTTAATGAATTAATGTATTACGAAATAATCGATATTCCTTCACTTTATTAATTATTTATTTATTTATTATTACACTTAAATTTTTCGAACAATTATTGCTTATTAAAATGTTTTATTAATATAAAAAAATTATACGAAAAATTGTTTTCATTATAAAGAATCTTTTTTTTTAGCTATTTGTTTTTTTAATAGTATTTTTAATTCAATTCATTTTTATCCAATAAAATACATACATTGTTTACAACTTGTTTTTTTAATATTTGATTTAATAAAATATGTAGTCAATTATTTTTCAACGAAACAAATTGCTTAAGAAAAATATGCTTCATAAAAAATACAATCACTTGTACAATTATTGCTTATTTAAATTTTTTATTATTCAACAATAATTGTACTAGTTATTGTTATCCTTATAAAACATTTTTGTTTATTATAATATCTTTAATAATTTATTTAATATAATATGTAGTGAATTATTTTTTAAAAAAGCTGAAATCTCAAGCTAAAAAAGCTAAGAAAAAAGATGTATTTGCAAAAAAGAAAAGTACTCGTAGAATAATTGTTTCAAAAGTTATTTAACTAAATGAATTTATTTTTATTGAAAATTTAAAAATTAAAAAGGGTTTTAAAAATGTATTTAATAATGTAAATTAATAATTTGTAAGTAAATAATTGGCTAAAAAAAAGGATGTAATTGCAAAAAAGACAATTACTCGTAGAATAATTGTTTAAAAAATTATTTATGCACTTACATCTGTCTCCATAGACAATAGACATTTAAAAATATAAATTAATAATTTTTAAGAATAAATTGGCTTCAAAAGAGGATGCATATGTAAAAAAGACAATAATGGTAGAATAATTATTTAAAAATTGTTCGTGCAATTACATTTGTCTTCCTAGCCATTTGTTTATTATAAATGCATTTAAAAATATAAATTTATAATTTTTAGGTGAACAAGTGGCTAAAGAAAAAGGATGCATTAGCAAAAGAGACTAATACTTGTAAAATAATTGTATCAAAATTTATTTAATCAATTGCATTTGATTCTCTGGACAATCGGATATTAAAATGCATTTAAATACATAAATTAATAATTTTTGAGAATACAATTGGCTAAGAAGAAGGATGCATTTGCAAAAAAGACAAGTACTTGTAAAGTAATTGTTTCAAAAATTATTCAATTAAATAAATTTATTTTTATTGAAAATTGGGTATTAAAAATGCATTTAAGAATACAAATTAATAATTTTGAAGAGAACAGCTAGCTAAGAAAAAGGATGCATTTGCAAAAAAAACGAGTACTTGTGAAAAAATTATTTAAAAAAATATATAATCGTTTGAATCAGTCTTTTTAGCCAATAGACATTTAAAAAAGCATTTAAAATAATTAATTGATAATTTTTAAATAAACAAGTGGCTAAAGACAGAGATGTAATTGCAAAAAAGATAAGTACTCGTAGAATAATTGTTTAAAAAATTATTTATGCAATTACATCTGTCTTCTTAGCCTTTGGACGTTTGAAAATGCATTTAAAATTGACAATGAAATGATTTTTAAGAATACAATTGGCTACGAAAAAAAAGGTATTTGCAAAAAGGACAAGTAATTGCATCAATAATTGTTTAAATAATTATATATGCGAATACATTTGTCTTTTTAGACCTTAGACATTTAAAAATATAAATTAATAATTTTTAAGGAAACAATTGGCTAAAGAAAAGGATGTCATTGCAAAAAAGACAAGTACTCGTAGAATAATTGTTTAAATAATTATTTCTGCAATTATATTTGTCTTCTTAGCCCTTAGACAGACAAAAATGCAATTAAAAATATAAATTGTTTAAATAATTATATATGCGATTACATTTGTCTTTCTAGACCTTGGACATTTGAAAATATAAATTAGAAATTTTTAAGAGAACAATTGGCTAAAGAAAAGGATGTAATTGCAAAAAAGACAAGTAATTACATAAATAATTGTCTTTTTTTCGTTTAGTCTATATTGTTCATTAGAAAATCAATAATAAATAATTTAATATGGATTTTTACATGTCTGTTAGCTATATGGACGAATGTAATTACAATAAAATAGATTTAAAACTATTATTTTACAAATACTTGTCTTTTTTGCAAATGCATTTATTTCCTTCGCCACTTGTTCACTTAAAAATTATAAATTAATTATTTAAAATGTATTTTCAATTGTCTATTGGCTAAAGACACTGATGCAATTGATTATATAATTTTTACAAGTTATAACAGTTACAAATGTACTCGCATATATAATTATTTAAACAATTATTGATGCAATTACTTGTCTTTTTTGCAAATACATCTTTTTTCATAGCCAATTGTATTCTTAAAAATCATTAATTGTCAATTTTAAATGCATTTTCAAATGTCCAAAGGCTATAGGCTATCCAGATAACCACCGCGTACCACTCAAGAAGACAGAAGTACAGGAGGAGTAACTCGCCTCGAAAATGTCAGCCTCGTTTGTTAGCTAAAGTAGACTGTCATGACTTCCTTTGCGTACGTATGTATACGGAAGCTATAAAGACTAGAGGTCTCTAGTCTTCATAACGGAAGCCATGGTAGCTATTGTTGACATAATTATCCGCAAGTTATCCCGAGCGACTAGGATGACTTTTTTGTCGAAAAAAATTGAAATTTTGGATTAATTTGTATCCATCTCAATGTTTTACATCAAACGACCGAATCAATTTAAGGCGTTTACATGTTATCTCGTGTAGGTGGGATAGATAAGTCAAGATTGGGTGCATTCCTTTAATAAAAAATTCTTTTTCGTTTTCGTTTTTCGCCCTGTAATACCAGCCAAATTTTTGTAGAAAAAAACTGTTTCTTGTAGTGGCAACATTGGCATATGACATTATTTTTTTTTACTCAAATTACGGAAGTATAATAGCCATTTTTCGTTTACTGTTCAATCTTTATAACTGAAATAAACGAAAATTTTTGGCGAATATTTGTTATACAAATTGATTTTCCAAGATTATTATATATAAAGAGTCTAGGAAAATTCATAGAGAATTTTATCATTTTTGTCGTTGTTTCTGTTCTTAGTTTTTTGTCAGTATTACAGGGCGAAAAACGAAAACGAAAAAGAATTTTTTATTAAAGGAATGCACCCAATGCTACCCAGGGTAGCTATCCTTGACTCGATTATCCGCAAGTTATCCCGAGCGACTGGGATAACTTTTTTGTCGCAAAACATGAAAATTTTAGCTTAATTTGTATCCTTCTCAATGGTTTACATCAAACGACTAAATCATTT
>WSYQ01001436.1:0-74241 GCA_011426435.1 Lysiphlebus fabarum
AATATTTTTTTTTTAAATCCATTTTTTTTTTTTTATCATATCATTATTAAAAAAAAAAAATTTTTCAATTAATGAATGTAAATATTATATAAAATATTTATAACTTCGGCCATTACAGGGTACTGCAGGGTACCTTCATTATCTATCCAGTTTAAAATAATTTCATGGGGAATTTTTATTTTTTTCACTAACTCAGCTTAACTTTATAGCTATTTGAGAATCACTGCTGCGCTTTGGCTTAATGATTTTTTACAAAATAACCCAATTTAATGCAATTTTCTTGACAATAACTCAACAAACCACTCCTAAAAAAAATAAAAATATTATTGTTTTCAATGATAGAGAATTTGAATAGATAACCTATCAATTAAATCTAACACTAACGCCTTTTTTCTTTCTTCTGATGTCTATTTGACGTCTTAAAGCGTAACACTTTTATATCTGTCAGACTTCTAAGCAGACGTCTACTTGACGTCTCAACGTCAAAAATTGACGTCTGTTTGACGTTTGCCGCACATAAAATTTCTACCTGGGATATCTTTACATTGTAGCATAATACTTTAACTTTCGAAATTTGTTTCAATGATGTAATTTAAAAAGGTTCTTGAATGTTAAAATCATAATCCATAGTTCAAAACACCATTGAAACAAATTTTTTTTCTTTTTTGTCAAACTAAGGAAATCATTAATTGTAGATATAATGATCAAATATATTGACAAAGTAGCGCTGAGCTTCAATGGTTGAGTAGGTAGCACATTGAACGTCCACGGTGGATACCCGGGTTCGAATCTCGGTCAAGGTAAAAAATTTTTTTTTCAAAGTTAGGAAAATATAGTAGTAGTAACATTAAAAAAATTGAAAATGGCGGCATTCAAAATTTAAAATGGCGGGAATCTAAAATTAAAGATGGCAGAATAATAATAATAATAATAATAATAATAATAATAATATTCATGACACCTGCCTCTTCCCCCATGGATCTCGCATCACACCTCGAGTAAGACCACGAATTAACCCCCTCCCCTCCCCGGATCATACGCCGCGACCCCGCTGACCCAGGAATCACACCTCGGATAAGACCACAAATTAAGACCCCTCCCCAAATCAAACCGTGACACAGCGGGGGGTCGTGAGCCAGGATCCTCACATACACCCTACTAACATAATTTTTTATAATTTTGTCTAGAGTCGGTTTGGTCTTTGCGCTAACCATTGGATATAGATTAATATATTTCAAAAATGTGTCAATAACAACAAATATATATTTTACTCTACTTGTTGATGCCGGAAGTGGACCATAATAATCAACTGTAACGACTTGACCTGGTTTATCTGATGTTATAAACTCGTGATTATGTGTAATCATAATGTAATATCTGGAATAATAATGTAATCTTAATGTGCGGTTTAACTTATTATATAAATTTCGCTCTGTTTTTTGACATGATCAATCAAACTGGCAGGCCAACTTGTCACGAGAAATTTGTGTGTGCTCAGAAACTCTTCATGTAAATCGTTTGCCTGTTGAATAGTATCAATCACTTCCAAATATACTACATGTTCTTGGTTTAACTCGTGTTCGTGAAAAAGCGTTTCAAGAGCTTCGATTCTTGAGTTCTGTAAAGTGACATACAGAACAAGATCAGCAGATAACTTTGAAGTATTACCTGAAGTGGTTCGTGTTGTTCTAGATCGACTTGCAGCAGATTCACTTCTTACTGAATGAACCGATCCTTGATTGAAATTGATGTTAAGTGTTGAATTTTCTGGTGGATTTTGTGAGTTGTCAATACTTTCCGAACTGTGTACTACAGACATGATGATGAACTAAAACGTTACTTGTGTTACTTGAATTTCAATGAGCTTACTGACAATTTTATCACTGGAGTGTGCTTATTATGAAACTTAAACTGTTACTTATAGACTCGTGACTTAATTCCAAAACTTGTATCAGACTACAAATAATAAAGTCAAAATACTTAATTTTAACATTAAAAAAAAATTGAAAATGGCGGCATTCAAAATTTAAAATGGCGGGAATCTAAAATTAAAGATGGCAGAATAATAATAATAATAATAATAATAATAATAATAATAATATTTATGACACCTGCCTCTCCCCCCATGGATCTCGCATCACACCTCGAGTAAGACCACGAATTAACCCCCTCTCCTCCCCAGATCATACGCCGCGACCCCGCTGACCCAGGAATCACACCTCGGATAAGACCACAAATTAAGACCCCTCCCCAAATCAAACCGTGACACAGCGGGGGTCGTGAGCCAGGATCCTCACATACACCCTACTAACATAATTTTTAACTTTATAGCTATTTGAGAATCACTGCTACATTTGACAGGCCCCCTTTTTTCCGACAATTTGCCTCAAACAGACGGCAAATTGACGTCTGTAAGCGTAACAGTTAGACCTCAAGCAGACTTCAATTTTCGACGTCTGGTTGACATTGAACGTCAAAAATTGACACCAATTTCTACCTGGGTATGAGATGATTATATTTAGAATAATGATAAAAATTTTTATATATTTTTGAAAATAAACCTTCGATAGCTCAGCTGGTAGAGCAATGGACTGTAATTGGTTTGATTTATTAAAAGAGATATCCATTGGTCGCTGGTTCGAACCCAGCTCGAGGGATTTTTTTTTTTATTCAATTTATTATTTTTTAAAAACGTCATTACCGATGGATGTTAATTTGATATTAAAGTTCAATTTTTTTTAACCATTGCGCTAGTAGTTCTTTTAAAAGTGGGGATGAATCAAGTTGTTATATTTTTTAACAATTGATGTAACTGCTTATTTATTTTTAATAAGTTGCATTGTTTTATTTGATATATTATCAATATACTTATCTAGATCAACTAGTAATGTTGACATCATTAAATTTTATTGTATATTTTGATTAAATTCTGATGATGGATGTCTACTGAAGAAATCAGCCACTTTATTATCAACAACTTTACAATAAATTATATCGAATTCATATTCTTGAATTGATAAATTCCACCTTGCAATACGATTTGTATGAAAAGTACTATTCTTTGGGAAGTTTAAAGCCTGATGATCAGTCACAATTTTAAATTGTTTATTAAACAAATATATTCTAAACCTATTTAAAGAATAGACTATTGCTAGTAATTCTTTTTTTGTGGTTCTATAATTAGTTTTAGGTTTCTAAAGACAACGACTTATTACTGATATTAATTTTTTCTTTCCATTATTATCAATTTGATATACTATACCGCTTATAACTTTATCCGAAGCATCTGTTTGAACATAAAATGTTTCATCTAGTTCATAATGATACAGTTCTGTCATGCGTATAAAGTTCTTTTTTTAACGTTCAAAAGCTTTATCATGCGTGCTTGACCAATTCTAAGTACTATCTTTTAACAAGAGTTCTCTAAGTGGATCCATAAAATAGGCATGTTGTATACTAAATTGATGATAGTAATTACAAACACCTAGAAATTGTTGTAATTCATGTTTAATGAATTACAAATACTATTTTTCCATTGGAAGCATATTTTTCGAGCAAAATCTATTGAAAGGTGAAATTTAGCCAAAAAAAGTTGATTTTATCGAAAAATTTTCCAAATAAAAAGTGTTCATTTCGATGTAAAAAACTTTTTGGTCCAAAAAAAAAATATAGTTTCCATTCAAATAAATTATGTTCAGACCGAAAACTCCGCCATTTTAAATTTTTTCGATTTTTTTTTTTTTTTTTTCTATGTCCCCCTCCGAATCCTACAACTTTTATTCAAACTGTTTTTCAATTTGAGCCATATTTACAAAAAAATCCATTAATAGATTGAAATGGAACACCCAGTATATTGGTCTTGATATTTTATCTCCTTTGAAATTATAATTTTCATTAAATATTACATCTGGATATTTAATAACTTCATCATTGATAATGATTTTATGTTCTTTATATTTTACTATCAGATTATTTTTATGACACTAATCACTGCCAAGTATTATGTCTTGATTGTATTTATTTATTATCAGCATAGGATATATATATTGATTTTTATCAATTGTTAATGGTATATTGCTTTGTTGTTTAACTGGTATCATTTTGCCTTGAACTGCCATTGCCACTTTAATATTATAAATTAGTAATGTATATTTTATTCAATTTATTAAATATATTATCATCTATTGCAGTTACCTGACTACCAGAGTCAATTAATGCATTTAATATCACACGATTTATTTTTACTTTAATTTTGGGCATGTATTTATATTATTTTATTTTATTTCACCATGCTTATCATTCTTAAATTTACCATTTATATTATCTTCGATTCGTCGACATAATCAAGAAAATTATTATCTGGTAAATTCATTCTATCCATTTGATATTAATGATTATTATTGTCTGGATCTGTATCATCTTGATATTGTATATAAATATCATCTTGTTGTGATGAATTATCTGTATCTTTAACAATATGTATTCGGCGTATATTTTTTATTTCCGTATCATTTTTTCTTTGATCAGTATGTATATCTTTGTCGTTTGATAAATTTTGATTTGTACTTGGTGTGTACATTGTATTTCTGTTGTTGTTTTGCCATTTATTTCACGTTCACTATGACGCCTATTTTCATATGTATTTTGATTATAATTATTATTTGTTGTATTCTTTATGTTAAAAAAATACGTGTTATTATTATTTGGTTTGTATTATTGTAGTACTTAATAAGCATAATCATATTAATAAATATTAAATTTATGTATTATTCTAATTTAATACAGATATAAATATAGATATTTAAAGGGCAAAACACTATAGATAAATAGACAAATAATAGTTTTTATTTTTATTAATTAATTTTGATGTTGTCAATTCCAACTATTTTACGTTGGTATTAAAATTTTATGTTGGTATTAAATCTTCAAAATTTTCATATGTACAATTTAAAGTTGTGTAATCATATATGTATACAATTGTAATTTTCCAGTGAATTTACAAGAGCAAGAGGTTTTTTCTTGTCTTGTGCCTTTTGTTTTACTCTTCAAATATCTCATATTTTTGTCCAATGATAATGCAAGTTCTGGGGGTGGTTCCGTGTATATTTTATTTTTCTGAGAAAAAATATTATTTTACAGTAGCTTGTTAAAATAATGTACATTCCTATATTATAATAATAAAAAAATATTAACTTTAATCATTAATGTTGGTGCTCTCACCTAACAAACAAACAATGTTTTATCAAGCTGTGTAATATCCAGACCAGCATTTTTCACCCATTGTGCTCGTCTACTTTCACATTTTAGAACCATGTTCATTTTAACATCCTGGTACAGCACAATATCCCATTTTACTAGATACCTGTTATAATATATTTAAAAAAAAATTAATTCACTCCCAATTACAATGTAACAAAATATATTATTATATTTATTCTTATGAATATATAGTAAACTTATTAATAAATAACAAATATTGACACATGTTTAATATAAAGAAATTCAATTTTTATTGCATAATTAAAATTAATATGTAATAACAAATAAAATTTTACTACACCGCTCATACTTTGAGGAATTATATTTAGAAAATTAATCATATAAGTAAGTACTTACTTACTGTAATTTATTACTAACAACAAACATCAATAATAATCATAATCAGACGCCATGTTTTATACAAAGTCACTGAATGTTTCCGTAAAATGCACATCACATCCGGGCTATTTTTTGCTTTTGGCACCACTCTCTTTATACCCACTCTACTACAGGCTAGCGGGTTAGGAGGGTATGTGATTTAGCTTGTAGATTATAAGTGTACCTTGTAGTTTAAAAATCCAATCGTTTTGAGGGCACTCCAGTCTGGATAGCCGCCGTTAGTCAATGGATCAAATACAAGACCCAACGAATTAAATATATAAATAAACACCCTAAATAATAAAAGTCGATGATAAGGTTGTAACACGAACAAATGTTCACTTGAATATTTCTTCTTAAAATTTAATTCGGCATTGAATCAAGTTAATTGATGTTGACAGTTTTAAGTATAACACGAGAGTTAATTCCGAAATTAATTTATCGAAAAGTATTGGTCTTTGGATTTTTAAAACTTCTTCCATGGTAGAAAGCACATAAAATGACAAACATGTGTCTTTACTTTTTCTTTTATATTCTTAGACCGAGATTTTTGAGGAACTGATGTTCTGACGTCCTATTACTTTTAAAGGTCTTTTTAGACTGTTTGACTTTTGGCAGGTCGATTGATTTTTATCACGATGACCGATAATTTTTTAATAAACACAGTTTTCATTATTGTTATAACAAACGTAAACGAATCGTTATAGTTTTTCTTCAAAAATTTACCGAGTCTCCGCCTTGATCAACTATTTTGAATTGAATATTGTGTATCGCTCGTACGGCGATCGGTAGATAAATGACATGAGATAGTACTTCTATAATCTTATATTTTTTTCGAACACAAAGGAAAAATTGATGAATTGTATGAATTGGTTGATTATTCATATAAGCACCAGCTGTTATATTACATTCAATACGTAAGGCGTTAACTTTTATGATTGTAACAGTCAAATTTAATTTATGCGAGATATGAAGAGTTTATATGTGTGATGATAATCGAAGCAATCTCCTTATTGTATTATTTTCTTGGAAATTTATATAATTAACATAAATGACCGCATATGACTGTATCATAATCTTAAAAATTTTTATAATTATATTTAATGCTACCAACACCGGGATATTTCTTAAATTCTTTTAAATCGATGAAAATATAAACTTTTAAAAAAATTATTACAATCAGTAAAAGGTATTGGTTTTTTTCTTTTTAATGAGCATGAACAAATACTTCAACCTCAAGATACAAAATCAAACTCTGTCATGATTTTTGATGATGTTTCATGTGAAAAACAAGATAATATTAGAGCTTTTTTTTGTATGAGTAGATATCAAGACGTAAATTGTTTTTATCTTTGTCAAACTTATGATCGAATACCAAAACATTTAATTAGAGATAATGCAAATTTTTTAGTTCATTTCAAACAAGATGATCTTAATTTAAAACGAATATATTTTGATCATGTAAATACAGATATGACATAAATAATGGTCGATATAGAAAAGGCTTTGATAGTTATATAAGTAAAAAGTCAGAGTAAATATTTTGTTGAAAATAGTATTATCATAGATATCAAGAACAGTTGATTGAAAAGAAAAAGTTATTAAGTGAAATTTTTAAAGCCCGTCATGCTATCAGATGAAAGCATAAAATTTTAAAATTAGGACAAAAGATAATATGCTCGAATTCGGAAATTCACAAATTGAATTTAAAGACAATCAAATCCATATTAGTAACAGTATATATCATGAAACACCAGGCTTGTTAAAATTATTATTTACAAACAATCCTAAAATATCATTCATTAAAAATGATGATGAAAAAAATGTCATTGAAATTATAAAATCAACAAAAAGTCACAATAAATTTAATGATCCTGAAATAAATAAAAAATATCAGAAATTCATTTCGTCTTTTGTTAAATCCATGATACATCAAGGTTCTGATCTCAATACAAAAAACTGGTAATTCTGCAATTGATTATGTTTATAAAGATGATCCTAACGAACTAATTAATCGTTTTAGATTTTTAATAGCGTCTCAAACAGCTGGAAATCATGGAAATGATAATGAAATAATTTCAATTATTGAAGAATTGAAGGAGGCTTAAATAATCTATTAATTAATGTACATTAAATGAATTTATTCAGTTCTTTTATTTATCCATCGGTTAGCCAAACATGAGTATCAATGTTTTCGGACACCAATTAACACAAAGTAAAATAATTAATAGAAGTCATTATGATATTCATTATCGAAGATTGTGTAATATTGCCGATCCTATAAAATATACGGATTTTGCATCAGTAAAAAGGACTAGGAATATTGTTAAAGAAGAGACACATGCTTTGTATCAAATAACGACATCTTTGAGAGAAATAGCTGATACTAATACTACACTTATAGATTCACTAAAATCTGGAGTAAAAAAGAATCAAAATAATCAATCGAATTTCCTTGTATTACTACAAGATCTTGCAACACGTAATGCTGATTGAATATATTAGCTTGATAAAAAAGTACTCGAATTAGATAAAACTCTACTGTCTCGGTACAAAATACAGAAAAAAGGTACAAATTTTAGAAAAATTAATTTTCTAATAGAAGAATTGAAAAAATTGATGGAGAACAAAAATGTTCAAGTAGCTGAAGAGCTTCACAGACCAGCTCTTAGAAATTATATCCAACGTCATGTGGATATAAGAAGTCTAGAAGAAACATGGCAAGCTGATCTTGTTGAAATGATTTCTTATTCTTCTGTTAATAATGGTAATAAATATTTACCTACATATTATTTTTCAGATATATTTTTTAGATATTTAATCTGTGCTGATACGAAAACGTATTCTAAAAAAATTAATGGTTGATCAGGGTCAAGAATTTTGGAATAAAAAATTTCAAACCTTACCAACGTTGTAAGTAATAATAAGAGTTAAGTTAACAAACTTACTTTATTTTTATATAATCATTTTACTAAATTGTTCAATACTTAATCTTTTGTGACCAATCAAACATTCAAACCAGTGAATTATTAATATTAACATTTTCTAAATTCAAAGTATTAAAATTAGTAGTAATCGTATATTTTCATGTTCATTTATTAATATTAATAATAATAAATAAATTTTATCAATTATTTAATTCACGTGATCCTATCCAAGTAAATTCTAACATCCTTCCTGTCCGTTATTTCCATGTGCTAGAATCCCTGTCTATGATGCTGTATGGCTAGACTAAAATGCAGGCACACTTTTAAAAGACATTTGGGTGCGAATACATTAATATTCCCCGGTTAATTTACCTATATTATAACAAGTTATTCAAAAGCATCAATTGTTGAACAATTTAATCGTACATTAAAAAATCTCATGTCAACCAAATTTACTCTTCAAGGTTCTTATAAATGGCAAAAAATAATTCCGTATTTATTACAACAATATAAAACTATAAAACATAGAACAGTAAAAATGAAACCAATAAATATCAATTCAGCTCATAAGAAAAAATATTGCTTAATATTAATAAAAATTTTAGAATTAACAGAAAATCGAAGAATAAATTTTTTGGTGGTGATAAAGTTCGTATAAGCAAATATAAAAATGTTTTTGAGAATTCTTTGTCCAAATTTCACTACAGAAATTTTTACTGTAAAAGAAGTCAAAATCATTGATCCTGAAACCTGTAAACTTACAGACTATGAAACGATCTAATCGAAGGAGGTTTTTATGAACAAGAATTAACCTCAGTAAAATATTCAGATATTTATCTTGTTGAAAAATTTGAAAAAAAAACCTGGAAATAAATATTTATGTAAATTCTTAGGATTTGATTCACAACATAATTCTTGGATTTATAAATCTGACCTATAATTACATTTTTAATTTTGAAAGTGGGAATTTTCATGTTATAATATACTTTTACTTGTAAATGCAATCAGTAACATTTTGGATTTGATCGTAAACAGTTCAGTGAACAAATAAAGACATGGTTTGTTTTCTTGATGTGCAAGGAACTTGGGAGCCTCATAATTTTGATTCGTTTTCATTCAAAGAATTGGCGATCTTAAAATTAAATAATGAATCGGACAATACAAATTGGGAAGATAATTGTTTCATATTTCAAGAAGAATATGATAGAACAGACTTACCACAGAAAGAACTCAATGAAATTTTAAGGGGTGAATCGGAAGTTCATGGAATACCTTTGAGTTTTGGTGACACACCTTATGAAGATACTTGTTATAAAATAGAAGATTATGAAGCTAATCATGGACCTGTTATTGTGAATGGTGAGTCGATAAAAGCTCTTATTGAATTTGAAAGTCGTGTACGAGAAGGAACAAATAATAGATTAGTATTTAATTTACCAGAAATAAGTGCTCGAAAATTCAGTGAAATGAGAGAAAAAGCACCTTTTCGACTCACTGAAATAAATCCTCTTTGTGAAAATTGTAATTGTGCTCTTGAAAATGTGTAAATCGAAACAATGGTTAATAAAAAAATTTCCAACAATAATGACAAAAAATTTTTCATCGATACATTTTTTAGAAAAAAGAATGACATAGGAATGATATTTATATGAATGAAATAGATGTAATGAAAATACACTTTTTATAGTCGTTTAATTCAATTTATTTCATTACCGATCGTTTTACACCTTTGGCTTTTTCTATAATTTTATATTTATTCAATATTTTTATGCTTTTTATTTTTATGCTTTTGCACGTAAACTCACAAATTCAGTAACAATTTTACCTTAATTTGGTTGCCGCCTTTTTTCCCTAATAGTTTTTCCCGAATGACCTTTTTCCCGAATGCATTTTACCCGAATGCATTTTACCCGATCATAAATCCCGAATATCATTTTTCCCGAATAAACTTTTTCCCGAATATTTTTTTCCCGAATAAATTTTTAATAAGCGTATTATTTTATTTTTCTTTATTTATTTATTAAATATTATGTGCAATAGCTTTTGAAAATTCCAACTCTTGTTGTGTGAAAATAGTTGAACTGACCTATTAGTAATATCAATATAGTTATACAATTGTCATTATAAATCTAAAAATTATATTTCATACATTATAAAAGAGATAAATCTTATTATATTATTATTTATTTGTTTTATTACTCACTTGAACACTCCAACTCTTCTTTCATCTTATTTATTTCTACATCTTCAACATCACGCTTTTTTTTCAAACTTTTCTGTTTTTTTTTTGTTCTTTTTATTTATTGTTTTTTAATTTGACTCTCATTTTTAGTGTTTGTCTCATTGAACTTGAAGTTTGTCTATTATCTTCATATTTTTCAGCAATAAATTTTATCTGAAATATAAAAAAATTATTAATTAAAAAGTCTATAAGATTTTTTTTTTTTTTTTTTTAATAATAAAAACTTACAGCATTTATCAAACTCTTTCTTGAATAGTTATATTTTTGATCTTTCCTAAAGGTTCGAATAACTTTATAAATGCAATAATATGCAATAATAATAAAATGTGTTATAAATAATTTATAACACATTTTTAAAGGTATAATAATTATTCAAAAACACTCACTTGGCACTCGATCAATTTAATTTCATCATCTATATCTACATAAAATTCACATTGCAACTCTTCATTTTTAATTATTTTTAACATCTTCTGTTCTGTGTATTGAGCTCGTATTTCACGAAGCTAAAAAAATTAATTATATAAAATTGAATATAATAACTTTTTATTTTAAAAGATCTATTTGCAAAAAAATCGATAAGATACTTATCTTTCCAAAAAAGTTTTTTCCACTGATTCGCAAAAAAATATCTTTGTTTGCAGTATTTTCCGTTTTAAATAACTCAATGACTTTTTTAATGGCAGTCATGGTATTTAGTAATTGCAAACTATAGAATAAATATAATAAAAATTGAAATTACTTAAACAGCGAAATATTATTCTTTTTCGCGCAGTATTACAATAAATAGATTATTATCACTTGTTATATTTATTTCTCTATCCAATTTTTGTGTTTCACTAATTGATTAAACCACTTTTTTTTCTTTTTCTTCGACTGTCACTAACAAAGCGTTTAAAATAAACTGAAGGTGTCACCGAGTAAAATATTCTCGAAACCCCCAAAAAAATATTAAAATATATATATATTATTTTATTCTAATGATAAATAGAAAAACAAAATATCTTTATATAAGGATTGACGATGAAATAAATTTTTACATCACTATAACTACTCCTAACTATCCCTTAAAACTTTAATTTATTAATTGAGCGACGGTTTAGAATCAACCCCGTTTTCCTACCCACGCCTGAAAAACTTGTTTTTAAGCTGAGATAAAAAAAATTTATAAGGAGTTCTGAAAAAACCTCTTTTCAAGTTACGTTTGCCTATTAATACGGACTTTTTTTTAATGAATTTTGTAACTCGCAGGCTATAAAAAATATGTTTTCAATCAAGAGTAGACATAATATATAAACAGTTTTGGAAATTACTTTTCAAGTTACTTTCGCCTAGTACTATCTGCATTTTTTTGAATCAATTTTTAAAGTAGGAGGCCCGAAAAACTTGTTTTTCAGCGAGGGTCGAAAAATGTAGCAGTTCTGAAAATCTCTTTTCAAGATATAATTGTCTAGTAATATTCGTATTTTTTTTAATCAATTTTAAAAGTTGCAGGCCCAAAAGACTTGTTTTTAAGCGGGGTCGAAAAATGTAAAAGCAGTTCTGAAAATCACTTTTTAAGATATAATTGTCTAGTAATATCTGCATTTTCTCGATTGAACATCGAACGTCGCACGGCCGAAAAACTTGTATACATACTAAAATCAGAGGTTGTTAATTTTTGTAATCGTGAAAAGGGTTGAAAAGGGTGAATTTCATGGTTTTCCATGGTTTTTATTTTGTAAACAATGATAAAATTGAGCTGATGATGATTTTCTTTTGAATAAATAATTGAGCATGTAAAGAAGTATAGTGTAATATATTGGCAATTAAATTAACCCGAATTTTATTAAGACAAGCTAATTAGTTTAACCGAATATATATTTAATATTTGTGCCATTATTTAGTATAGCCGTACAGCATTTTCGATAGGGATTTTAGCACGCGGGAAATACGGACGGAAAGGATATATAAAATTTACAGTTCAAACCACGAGGAATTTAATTGACTTTATTTCTATAATTTAAAAATGATAATGAGACTCTTAATTTTAGCACTGTTCACTGGTTATTTTCACTACTTAATTTTACACTGACTCGAATTTAAAATGAGGAAAAAATACGTCAAAACAAAGTAAAAAGGATTCTATTACGTTCGGCTAGGCCTTGTACATGTAAAATATATATATATAGTTATTTCTACTTACGTTGGATGATCTTTATCTGGTGTGAACTGTCAAGACGCACGTGGTCTGTGATTGAATTTCAGTGGATGAGTTACGGATAGATGCAGGATTAATAATTCTGATGTGTGTAGAATTATTAATAATAATTTAAACTGTTTAGCACTTTGTGAGATTTGATTTATATTATTTATTTCAGTCGAACTTGATAATCGGTTAATTATAAAAAGAATGTTTTTACAAAGTCCGTTTATTTGATTCTAATATAATAGTTAAATTGTTTTATTACAAACTTGAATTACTCAAATTGAATTCACTCTCTTTACCTTCGTTTAAGCGTTTACATTGACGACATGTATTTATCTATATTGAGATTAATATTTACAAAAACGAGTTTAAATAAATTTAATTTTTATATAAAATTATTATCGAGTTAAGCGCGTGAATTTATTTGATTAAATAAAATAAAAATTATTTGGATATTTTATTAATTTAAAATAGATTTAGACTGATGAATTTATTTGAGTTGAGAACACGTGCAACGTGTGAAAATGATACAAGATATATTTTTATACTTATAAAAAAGAGATACTAGGCCAATGTAACTCGGTTGAATTCCAGTGATGGAAGAGATAAATGCAAGGTGCACCCAGAGAATCCTTACAGATCCTCGGCTAGGATTGCTACATGAGCGCCCTTAGTAGTAACTAGGGGCCTCACAAGCGCCCTTACGATATAACTAAGGTCCCAAATATTTGTCGTCGGTAATAGAGCAAAAATGGCGTCATTACCGCGGCAAATTTAAATGATAATATTAGTAATATTAATAATATTATATAATTATAATTAATTTCTTCTTGATGGCTGCTTGGTGTTTGGTGCTCTATCAGTCAGTTTTGGACGCTGATTAATGTGATGTCCCCATCCGCAATACATACAAAAGTGTAACGGATCTGGTTTAGGATCGGTTTCAGGGCAGTTGAATATGTCATGGCCGTAGCCACATTTGGTACACCAGAGAAAAGAACGTGGTCCGAAGAACTTGCTCTTGTTGCGACCTTTCGCTTGATGTTCAAGTGGTGATGGTGATGATGCTGGTGGTTTAGCTGGTTCTGGCCGTGTTGTTGGACCTGAAGGAACGTTCGTGAAAACTTTTGGTGATGTTGGAGGTCTAGTTGGTTCTGGCCGTGTTGTTGGACCTGAAGGGACGTTAGTGAAAACTTTTAGTGATGTTGAAGGTCTAGTTGGTTCTGGCCATGTTGTTGGACCTGAAGGCACGTCAGTGAACACTTTTGGTGATGTTGGAGGTCCGGGCCACAGCGATACTATTGACGACGTTTAAGGTTTAGACGATCTTGCTCGCTTAGGTATTTCAGTTAGACTTGGTGTAGGTTCGCTGATTCGATTGGTTAACATCACCGTTGAATTTATATTTATATTTTTATGTCAATATTTATATTTTTTTTAATAATTTTAGCAATTGAATTCGATTTTTTTCTGATTATTGTGCAGGTAAGAATGATTATTCAATATAAAGTGTATTTGTCATGATAAGCAGAAAAATATGTTTTGGGTCTTAACTACTTTGAAACCTATTAAGTTGATTTTTTTTCATGTTTATTCTATATATTTGTTCACATTTTAAAAACTATTTGTAGATATTTTTTTTTATTTTTCCTCTTGTAAGTAACTGGTAAATTGAAATCTTTTATAATAATTGCAAAAGCTAAAAATTCCACTGTTTCACCAGATGATGTAGTAGAAAAAATCAAAAAAGTTTATAATTCAGACGTTTACCAAGTATAGAATTTATTATGTTCAGATTCAGATTTTAAAAAAAACAGTATTTGGGAAAATCTAGCCAATGCAGATGTTAAAAATTTAAAAAAAATTTCTAAATTGAAATGTTCGTATTACGTGATATATAATAAGAACAAAAATGAAATCAAAAATAAAATTATTTTATACAACACATTAAGTTCAACAAATTGTGATAAAAGGTAATTCATATTAAATTACTTTGTACGAGAGTGGATGCTCGAGACAATATTTATTTACTGATTATCAATTTTGTTCTATATTTACTTTGGATTTCAGAGGTATATCCAATTCCATTCAATATTCAATTAATTTAAAAACAACAACATCGGATACAATGAATTCATGTTCAATCAATTGCATCTAGTATTGTAGTATTCAAATTTTCTAAAACACTTGGTGACTTCAATTCACATATCTCAATATTATCTTAACACGATGAAGATGAAAATGAATTGACGGTCCGGATGCAATAACGACCTCTACGCTTGAAAAATGGTAGAAGTATTGTCCAATAGCTTGGACAACTTTTAATTTTTAGTCATTAAAAAAAACAAAAATATATCGGCATGTAGATGAGGATGAAAAAATTGTTTTTCTTTTATAGTGTTACGTGCCAGGTTGCTATTTTTGATGAATATTTAAAATTTTATTCCAGATACTATTTATAAATAAATTAAAATTGATAAAATAATTAAATAATAAATTTGAGAAAATATGTAAACTAATTCTGGAACTGATAATAATGAAAAAACAACAACCTGACATTTAACTAATTTTAATCTTTTTATTTTGCCATTACCTACAGGCTAGCGGGTTAGGAGGGAATGTGATTAGTTTGTAGAAAATTAATGTACCTTGTAGTTTGTAACGTGACATTTCTACCAGTTACATTCTCGGACCGTTGTGTGGAAAATCCATCAAAATCGAAACTCAAACGTAACCCAAATAATATTAAAATTCTCTATATCTCAGTTTCACAAAATATATCAAGAATTGTGAACAGAATAATAACAGTAGCAATAATAACAAGTATTTGGGTTCCCCCAAGTATCCGATTGGCCCTGTGGTCGGTGGCCAGTAGTGTTGGGTCCTTCTTGCGGAATTATCCACTAACGCACCTACGTAACCAGACTCACTATCTGGATATCCCACAGGCTGGTGTGCTTTGTGGATGTTTTGATATGAAGGTGTTGACCCACTGTTATTGGGTGTACGGCGTTCACTGGCGGGTGCTGTGCAGTCCCGAGTAGCATAAACGTGTGAGCGACCCCAAAAACAGTGGGGCCTATTCCGCCTCCTTTTTGTTGGTTTGGCTACTGCTGGTGTTGTTTTCACGGTTGTTGTTGCTGATGTTGCTGTGGTGACAATTGGTGCTACTGATGTTGTTGTGGTTGTTGTTGTTGGTGTTGTTGTATCCAACAAGACCTGGTCACAACCGTTCTTCACAACTGGTTTATCATCCATCACCAAGTTAATTGTTGGGACACCAAACCCGAAGGTAAATCCTTCAGTAGAGCTTGGTGACTCAACTGGCTCGTTCTTCAAGCCAGGGATGGCCGTGAGGCTTTTAGTTGGAGATGTCCCTGAACTTCCCAAAATTAATTCTGGCTCTTCAGAAGGTGGAACCAAAAATCTAGCCAGATCTTGTGTTGTTGTGATTATGCTGGTGATGATTGGCCGTAGGCGTGAGAGTGTCACGACTGGTGCGGGTGACGATGATCCGAGGGTGCTCCGCTCGAAGTCTGAATCTGCACCAGGCGTGCAGTCCAACATGTCATCGACTAGTGTGGGCACCAGTGGATGTGGCAACTGGGTAACCTCCTCCGGTACAAGACTTAGCAAGTCTGTTTCGGTAATGACCAGATCTGGTGTCGTTTCTGTTGTTGTTGTCGCTGGTGTTGAGAAGTCCAACAAGTCGATGAACTCGAAACACTGCCCCAAGTTGCTTGAGATATCTCGTTGTTGCCCTATGACTTGTTGACAGATTTGCGATATAGCTGCAACGAGATCGGGGTTCTGGACGGAGATTCGCTCCAACTCACCACGATGTGGCTTCAGCGAGTCCACCAATATCAGTCTCTTTGTTGGTCCCAAAGCGGGGGATTCCTCCTCGCTGTCGCTGGTCACCCTACGGCGCACCCTTCTAGGACCTGATGTAGCCGGTTCCTCCTCCTCGGAACTAGAATGGTGAGCTCGTGGTGGATTCTTCTTGAGTTTGCGGTAGCTGCGTGAATTCCTCATCTTTTAACAGAAAGATTTACGGGTTAGTGGTGTGATGAATGATACTCCCGCGGTTAAAATTACTCCGGAACTATCCATGGTTTCCAGTCAGAGATAGCGACTTGTCCAAGGTGTTTCCCGGTAAAATCGGACAGTTTATAACGATTCGGAGACAGTTTGCGGGTTATAACGTGAGGGCTCTCGTAAGGTTTTTCGAGGTTAGCAGAATAGTGTTTCACCGCATTGGAGAGTGGGTGAGTCCTTCTCAACACCAGCTGTCCCTCCGAAAATTCTTCGCTTCGGTGTCGCGCGTTGTACTGCGCGGCTTGCTTACCCGACGCCTCTTCCCTAGCATAAATAAGTGCTCGGCGGAGAGTGTTAAGCCGCTTTATCCTCTCGTTCCATTTCTCGATGAATATAGGTACAAGAGTGGTTTCACCCTCGAATTCCCCCTTAAGCGAGTTTGGCAAACGAAGCTCCCGGCCCGTATTAGCGAACGCCGGATTGGTCATAAGTGAATCATGATACGCTGTATTAAATGCGAAGCGAAACTCAGATAACTGAGTATCCCAATCACGATGGTATCCGTCGAGCATAGTTTTATGCCTTAGCATAGTTTTAAGGCTCCGGTTAACCCTTTCCACTGGATCGGCCTGTGGATGGTAGGGTGGAGTGGTTTGCAAAGTTATCCCTGCCCAAATGGCTAATGCCTTGATCTCCTTGTTAACAAACTCAGTACCGTTATCGGTAATTAAAATACGAGGAGCGCCGTGTGGGAAAATTACGAGGTCCTCGAGTTTCTCTCGTATGGCTTTACCCGTAGCTGCACGTAAGGAGGCTAGCTCCACGTATTTTGTCATCTGATCTTGGATTACCAGGAGGTATGCCTTGCCGGAGCGCGAGCGAGTGGTCCTATGATATCAGCGGCTACGACTGACCAGGGTTCTTGGATAAGTCGTCTACCCATTAACTCATGTGGTTTAGCCGCGTCTGATTTAGTCTTTTGACAAACCTCGCAACGTGATACTATAGCGGATACTACCCGAAACATGTTAGGCCAATAGTATTGGGTTGAGACACGCCGGTATGTTTTATCGATCCCCATATGTCCAGTGTGGGGTGGATTATGACTTTCTAAGACCGCTTGCTCATAGTATTCACGCGGTAATACCAACTTCCATGCAGGTAAGTCGGGAAATTCCGTGACAATAAACGCTAAGGGCCGGTAGTGATACAGCCTATCCTCTACAATCTTCCAATCCGGATGGCTGTCGGGAAAATAGAGGGCTTTACGAAACTTCTTTTTATACCACACGTCTCGGGTATCCTCAAGTAATGTGGCAGTTTTTCAAATTTCGGGGATGCGCTACAAAGCATCTGGCACGTGGTGTAAGGCTCCCTTGCGATGAACTATGACATAATTGTAGTGCATTAGTTCGAAGGACCAGCGTGCTAGTCGACCCGTTGGATTTTTCAGGTTATTTAACCAGCAGAGGCTGCTATGGTCGGTAATAACCGTGAAGGAGTATCCCTCTAAAGTATCCAACATTGTTCGGCTAGCGTAAGCGATAACTCTTTCCTCATCACTAAACTTCTGAGTTAGGACCGCCCCTAGTCCTACGCTGCTCGCGTCGGTTTGAAGAGTAAAAGGCAAACAGAAATCAGGACAAGATAAGGTCGGTGCTGAGGTTAATCTCTGCTTCAATAACTGAAAACTGTTAGCTTGAGGTTCGCCCCAAAACCAAGAAGTATTCTTTTATGTCAGCCTCGTGAAAGGTTCCGCGACGGAAGCAAATTTCGGAATAAAGCGGCGGTACACGAAGCCATGCCGAGAAAACGACGTAATTGCTAAACGTTCGCCGTAGGCGGATAATTAACGACCGACGATGTTTTCTCCGGATCTACCTGGAGGCCATTGCGGTTGACAATAAAACCCAAGTATTGCACCTGTGTACAGCAGAAATGACTTTCCTCTCGGTTTATCGTAAGATTAGCAGCGGTGAGATCTCGCAGTACCTTACCAAGATATTCGAGATGTTCGTCAAAGGTCCGAGTTACAATAATTATATCATCGAGATAAACAAATACTGTTGGGTAGTAGCGATGTCCCAACAGTCTATCAGTCAAACGCTCTATTGTCGCAGGGCTATTGGATAAGCCGAACTGCATACGACGATATTTATACAACCCATAACCAGGAACGATAAACGCGGTGATTTCCCGCGACGCAGGAGTTAACTCAATCTGAAAAAACGCTTGGCTCATATCGATAGTGGTTATGTACTTGGTCAATCGCAATTCATCCAGGATAGCGGTCATATCCGGTATATGCATCCTTTTCAGTTTTATCGTTCAATTTTCGGTAGTCTATACAAAGCCAGTATTCACCTTTGCTTTTAGGTACCATAACTACTGAGCTAGCCCACTCGTTTTGTGACGGTTCTATGATACAGGTCACAAGCATCTTATCGATTTTTTTTTTCATAATCCCGCAGATTACCGGGTTCGCTTCATAAGGATTCTGTCAAATCGGTAGGCTATCTCCCACGTCGATATGGTGTTTCGTTAACGGTGTAGCTGGAAAAGGAGCATCGTCTGAAAGTGGCTTCGGGAGGTGGTCCCTAAGAAAATCAGTTAGCCGTGATCGTTCGTCGGAGGTCAAGGTTTGTAATCCGTTACATTGAATGATTTTTGAGACGTTTTCCACCGGAACGAAAAGACCTATCCCCGAAATCTATGGCTATCCCAGCAGAATGAAGAAAATCTAACCCAAGAATAAAATCCTCGGACAGTGTTGGAAACTCACCCTGCGCGGTGAAATAAGTCTCTGTTTGAGACCGGACTGTAAGAATAATTAAGTTGCGGCTTTACCAGCAAAAGTGCGGTTAGCGCCTGAATCAATCAAAGCTCGGATAATAAGTGGCCCTATGACTTTGTCCAGATGGAAAGCCATGGGTTTATCCGGTTTCGGGTTAGTGACCCGTGGTACAAACTCTGAAGCTGTAGGAGAAAGCTTCGCAGATTTTATTTCCTCTGGAGTTAAAGCTTTGCGGTTATCCGCAAATCTCCAAGGTGCCTTAATTAAAGGTTCCGGTGCAGGTTCGACTCGATTAGGTTGAGACATATAATCCGGCTTTATGGGTACCGTCTGGCGTTTCCCGAGTTGCAAGATGGACAATTATTAGTGGTGACACCCGAGCGACGACACCGAAAACAAAAAAGCCGCCTTAGCTCCGGGATATCTCGATGTAAATGTCCAAATGAATTGCAATTCCAGCACTCAATTGAATTATTTCCCGGTGGAGTCGATCTCCGACCTGGGTGATACCCGGCATGAAGTGAGTTAGCTAAATTGCCTGAACGTGGAACCACCTGTCGAGTTGATCTCTGACTAGGGTAAGACCCAACTCTAGGTGGGTTGAAAGCAATAACAGCACGGGGGTTAGCAAGTCTCTGTCCTGCATAGTACCCGGCGCGTGGAGGGTTGAAACCACTGTCCACTGGTGCTACTGCCGAGGCAACGGGAAGTTCGACCTGAGTTGATTGATCGACAGTTTTTGAGACTCATTTCGATGAATCGTGACGCTTATTGCGCGAAACTTCGCGACTAATCTTAAGATTCTCGAAATCTAACTCGAAGTCAGGTTCTGCCCGTTCTTCGGGTGACTCGTCTCCCTCACACATATAGCGGAAGTTATTCGGACGAGTATGGCGATGCGCCGCAAAAACATTATTTAGCGTTATTGGACACGCAAAACCAGGGCAAAGAGATAACTCTGGCCTCGGAGGTGGTCTCCGTGTTTGCGCATTTTGATCAATTTTTTCTAACCGTAATGCCTCTTCCTCCACTGCGCGCATGGTGACGAAGGCACGTGCTGTGATCATCTTCTGATAAACGGGTAAAAGATTGCGTATAGTATAGATAACGCGTTCGCTTTCCAGCCAAGGGGGTGAAGTGCGCTGGAATAACCCCCGCATGCAAGAAATATAGCTGCGAACGGATTCCTAAATACCTTGAGTACGTTTATCAATCTCCTCGCGTATAGCCCGCTGGTAATCTAGATCGGAAAAGCAACTACGAAATGATTCTTTAACATCTTCCCAAATCAGGAGCTCGTCTGAATGGGTCATGAACCACGTTAATGCCGAACCGCGTAGGCAAAAAGATAACGCCTGAAGTAACTCACGGTCACTCGCACCTATATTCAATCGCGTTTGATCGATTCTATATAGAAATTCCTCAACGTCTTCTCCGGAACTGCCAGAGGAGTCGAAGTTACAACTCAGCAGAGTCCATAATATTACGGCCTGGCGACGTGCGTCTGGTTCAGAAGTGCGAAAACCGAAGGAGTGACAACCCGTCATACTGGAGGCGGGGGTAACATAGCGACTTCTTCGAGGTATCCCCGTTGATATGATATATTATATCTAGAACTTTTCGGAGCAGGAAATCGATAATCTTTTATAATCTCGGGTGGTCCCCGTTGTATCATCGAACAGTATCGGTTTAATTCCCTGACTGGTTTACGCCCTTCTAAACTTACTGTGTATCCGGTAGGTTTAGGTGGTTCCGCTCGAATTTGCCCGGTTCCCGGCTGAACGTGAGTAACCCTTGAAGGCTTGGGTTAAGCTACCGATATCGGGTGTCGCTCCGGATAAGTTTCAAAATTCAGTGTTTCCGGTATAAGGTCAGTCCCTATAGAAGCAGTATTCGGATCTGCTCTGGCCGTGCGTTCAGGAAGGGTCGAATCCTGGGGTGGTATTTCTTTAGTCGCGTCAATATCCGCAAACAAATCACCCAAATCTGGAACGGATGGTGAAACGGAACAAGTTCGAGACAGACGTTGATCACGGTTCGTGACAGACGTTCTCCCAACAGTGTCGATTCCATAAAATTGCGGTGGAACCACCAGACTTTCCGCCTCGCTACTCGAAATGGGTTCCTGAGCGGCAGTGTCAAGCGGATCGAGAATAACCTTATTTTTCGGGCGACCACGAGGTTCCTTAGTAGCACTATTTGCCTTCGGGACAGCCCCTTGATCGGCATGAGATGCGGAATCCGACGTCCCGACGAGTTACCTCGTCTAAAAAAAACTGCTATCAAAAAAAAAAACGGATAACGGAAGGTTAATTACGGTCAAATAATCCAGCGCGTCAGAACTATGCAATGCGCACGCGCGTAAGTCCAAGTGTCGGTTGAAACAACCAAAGGCTTAGACTTGACAAAAGTAAGGGGGCGCGTCGGTTTTCCCCTCCTTCCAAAACTAAAAACTATAATAATAAAAAAAAATTTTAAATTATTATAAACAAATAGAAGAATAAATTTCCTGAAACGCTCGTAGGTCTAAGTATGGGTGATACTGAACAAAGGCTTAGACCTGACAATGGCAAAACAAAAAGGGGGGGGCGGTGTGCCGGTTATACTGAACAACAGACGTGGGTCCTGAAATCGGCAAACAACAAAGAAAACCCAAAGAAAATAGGCCCTGACTATACAGGTAGAAAATAAAATAAGGTAAAATGAATATTTCGTACGTGAAAGAGCAAAAAAAAAAAAACACACCACCAAGTAAAATATAAGTTATTTTACCTTTTTTTTTCTCTCGACCAGCTAATCCTTGGCACCCCTTGTTAGAACACCACTCCTCACAGCACTTCAGTTTTCTTTTCTACTTTTTTTTTCACCTGGTATTTCTTTATATATATTTTCTTTTATATCTCTCTACAGTCTTTTATATTCATATTCCTTTTTTTTCCACTTAAAGTCACACTTCCCAGCTAATTCACACTGAAGACTTTTTTTCTTCTTTTTTTTTTTCTTTACACTCAACCGTCAACGCAACAAGTTCATTCAATGCCGGCGTAGTTACATGTGTCTCAAGATGGCTGGTAATTCAGCCGGCTATTGTCTTCTTCTCCAACCCCTCCCTCGTACTCCCATGCGCGTGCGCGTGCAATTCCACCGTGTTTATTTGGAACGCGTCAAAATAGCTTATAGCTCGCGCGTGATTTTGGGTATGGGGTATTTTTAGGGTGTTTTAATTAGCTTCTTTGCATTTCCAGCATATCCAATGTCCCTAAGTAAAAATAACCATGCTCTCCTTTTCTGTTTTCCCCGCCGTTTAATCTCCCCAACAATATATATTATCTTTTGATTAATAATTACAATACAATAATAATAAAAGTTTATTTTTCATATTTATAAACAAATTAGCAACAATATTTAACGTCGCAAATCTTAAAATAAAATAAACGTTGCGAATTTAAGGCCGCGAGAAAATCTCGCTACAAGTTTTAAAATCTAATTGTTTTGAGGGCGCGTCAGTCTGGATAGCCGCCGTTGATGGAAGTCAATGGATTAAATACAAGACACAATGAATTGAATATATGAAGAAACACCCCGAATAGTCAATAGTTGGGTTGTAACACAAATAAAATTTCATTTAAATATTTGTTTTTTTTTTAATCTAATTAGGTGTTTAATTAATTTAATAGATGTTGACAATTTTAGGTATAACACGAGAGTGAGTTCCCTCTTTAAAATTATTCTATTTATTTATATTTCCTTAATTTCTAAAATTGATGAGTGGGACTAATAATTAGCCAATGGTGAGTTATTGTTCCCATGATAGTCAGCATTATAAAATTGTTATAAAATTATTCGTCTTGACTCTAACGGATGTAAAATGTTTACTTTCAACGGCTTTTGAATGTTTAAAATAAATCAGCAAAATTTAAAAAGATAAAAAAAATGTTAAAATAAAAATAATATAATTTTTGAATAAAAATAAATAACCAAAATCTCGCGTTACATCCGGTAAAGTCCAAAATTAAAATTAATAATAAAAAATTTAAAATAAACGTAATCGCGTATGAGAATACGTGACAATAGTTTTTTTTTTTTTTTTAATTTGTTAGACTCTGCAATTTTGCAAATTAATTGGAAAAAATTTGGATATTAAAGAGCGAACTGTCTTGAAAACATTTGTTTCCAGAACTGAAAAAAAACTAAATATAAATGTAAAAAAAAGAGAAAGAAAATTTAAATACCATCAATAAAAAGGACGGTCAAGTTCAATTACATGAAAATGAAACAAGATATTCATAGGTATTAACTAGTCCTGGAGCACCTTCAATTTTGTTTAGCTCTTGCTTTTCCCGTGTTATTGATATTGTTGGATCACTGAATAAAGATGCTACAATGATATGGTGCCTGTCATCTTGAATTGAGTTGGTCTTGCTGCCATATAATGTTGTTGCTATTTCTCTTCTTGCAACATTCATATTACATTCATGAAATTCATGGTAAACCTGTACATATCAAGTCACTCCAGGAAAGAACATGTACTCCACAGTTATTATAACTATTAATTCATTTATTTAATTTGTTCAGGTATATCTTTGGGTTCGTACAAGGTCCATTGATTCCACTTAAACACTTTGGTTTATTTTATTACTACCATACATAATTAAATTTATAAACCAACAAGATTATATCAAATATTCATTTGGAACATAAAAATATCAAAAACATTCACTAAATTGTTTCTTTGCTCTTCACTTGATATACTTGTGTCATCTTGATTTTTTTTTTTTTTTATCAGTGTCATATAACGTTTGATCCACATTCTATTCCCATCCACATCAGATGTCCAAGTTTCTTTAGTGAAAAATGAAAACAACGACAAACAATATTCAAAAGTACTTCAGCAGTTGGTTTTAAGCTAATATTTGTTTTTTAAGCTGTCTTTGAATAATTTTTATTACTGGTTTAGAATCATCAAGTGAACTTTTTTTTCCTGATTGAATATAGTACTTTCTGGTATTTTAAAAAAAACATAGGCTATTGCCATTCGCATATTGTTCATTTGTTTTTCATTAAAATTAATATTTGAGCCTGTGTATACAATATCACACCATAAACATACATGTGCTCTACAACTACCAGATGAATTTTGAGATTTTTAAATGGATAATCAACTGGACGATAAAATGTTAAGCGGGAGTACGAATGTTTGAAAGGAATTTTCTTGGAATTTTTCCCTTTTCTCCATGTATATAGGGTATAGGGCTATAGGTATAGGATAGCATAGGTGTAAGAGAGACAGCATGAGTGTAGCATAGGTATATAGTATGAGGATAGGTGTATAGTACAGGCATAGAGTATAAAGTATAAGAGCAAAGGTTTAGTATAGGTGCGAGAGAGAGTAAATAAAAATGAAAACAAAAATAAAAATAATAAAAACAAAAAAATAATAATAAAAATAAAAACAAAAATAATAATAAACCAAAAAATGAATTTTTTTTCAACAATAATAATAAAAATAAAAACAAAAATATAAATAATTAAACGAAAAATTTTTCCGAACACAAAAACTAAAAAAAAAATTGAATAAAAAATATCTCGAACGGACTATGAAACTAAAGCCTGAGGCTTGAAACTAACAACTGTGAAAACTGTAGATTTTCCTGATGTGCTATTTTTCGGGTGTCAGAGATTGAACACTTGGCAGATTGAACATTCAGGAATTACACATTCCTAGATTGAAAATTTAAGGATTTAACATTCTGAGATTGAACATTCAAGGATTGAATATCCCTAGATTGAACATCCACAGATTCGACATTGGCAGATTGAACACCATAGTGGTAAATAGCTAAACCGGAATGCTTGTATGGTAAATCATTAATTTTTTTAGTTATTTGGCCATTATAAAGATGTCATTACTGTTAGCATTTAAGATCACCTATTGTGTTGCTTTACTCCCAGTCGCTATAATCCATACAGCTATATATGTATATATTATCATATTATAATATTTGAATAGAGTGTATCTTTCACGTATCATTTTAACATATATTTATATTAACTTTTTACATCAAAAAATTAAATTATAATGATTTTCAATAATATTTTTATTGAAAACTATTTATAATAATTATAATAAATTGTGATAAAAAACAATTATAATAAAAGTAACAATAAACTAGTTGTTAATTCAAAATTACTATAATTAGTTTATTTTTATATTAAAATTATAATCTATAAATATTTTTGATTATTTGCTGATGGCGTTGAATTAACATTTCAATTACCAGACATCGAAAAACAATGTTCATTAATTTATTATCAAAAGTATTCATTTCAATAATAAATTTATTGGAGCTTTTTGTTCTGTTTGTTTATCAACGAGCCTCATCATCTTGACGTGTCTCTCTTTTTTATTTATAAAACACAATAATATTATATTATATAAATTTTAATTTTTATTAGATATAAATACTGGTGGATATATAATATACTTGATCTCAAAAAAAATTTATTTATTATATTGACAGAAAAATTAAATAATAATTACATTGAATATAAAAGTAGCATTGTACACTTCTATTTTGTCTTTCGTCTCTTTTTATTACCATAATCTGGCTTATATTGTTCTGGGGTTGCAATAAGCTTTGTCTTACTTTTTTCAAAGTAAGCATTTTTCTTTCGCTTTCTTCCTCTTTTTCTTCTTCTTCTTCTTTTTTTTCTTCTTCCTCCATTTCCCGAGATCTGGTATTTATTATATAATTTTCATGTCTTCGGTCATGATTTCATACAAGAAAGATTCAACGGAGATTCTATAATAATTAATAAAAATGCTACATATAAATTCATACTTTTGTTAATATGTACATGTTTGATAAAAAAAAACTGAGTCGAAGGTATGAAGTGTATTTTTTGTGCATAGTTTAAATTTGAATGTGCCTTACTCATAGTTTCCAACTTTCTCTGTGCATCTTTAATCCGTTGATTTTTTTCATCATTTTCTTGTTGACGATTGGTTCTGTGGAATCCTGTGGGTTGAGTCATTTTGACAACTTCAGTAGCTATAATATTGTAAATATTGTCTGTAAAAAAAACATATTCGCATCTAATTAGCCTGGGGTTGATTGAACTGAATAAAACTGTTATATGGATTTTATTGGAGTTTTTTTGGAGAATATTGGAGTGAAGTTAATTCTCTTTGGGAGTTAATAGTTTAATTAATATTAATTAATTAAGATTTAGGGGTGCAGACAGCCTGGATTTTTTTAATTTTCAACTTTTTTAAATTATTTTTTTTTCAAATTATAGATAATTCTTTGGAGAATTATAATATGCAAAAATATTTCATTGGGAGTCCTCCAATTAATTATTAAAAAATATTAAAACTTTTCAATTGTTGCTATGCGCTGTATAATTACTTTGGTCGATTGCGCATCCCTACTCTAAACCCCAAACATGAATGTGGTGCATAGAATACACTGGTGTAAACATGCCTTTGCGTACATACGATTGTATACAAATGTATACACTGCTTAATACTGCTGTACATTGACCAAGTGACAGAATTACTCCAAATTAATCCAAAATAATTATTTAATATTCATTTAAAAAAAAAATTTTTATTGTTTAAAAAAAAAAAAAAATCTTATAGCTATAATTTTTAAATTTAATTAAAAATGTCTAAGAAAAAGGAAATGATGTTCAACACTATTTTCATGAAAATAACAAACAATACCAACAAATCAATTATAATTTTCAATAATATTATTTGATTTTCAAAATATTTATTTATATATATTTATAAGAAGATACTTAAGAAGATTAATATTTTTTAAACAATTAAATTTTTTAAATATATTAATGACCATATATTGCCTTCTGATGAATATTGGTATTAGGTACTAAAATGTAAATTGCAGCTATTGGATCAATAACCTTGTTATTGCTGCATCTAATTATTTTTTTCGATAAATCATTGTGTTCTTCCCAGTAGCCTCCAGAACGATAACAATAAGCTATAAAATGATTTGATTTACTACTAATGACTCCAACTAATCTGTAAAAATTAAGTATAAATTAAACAGTTAAAAAAAACAAAGATATATTATTTTTTAAAGGTACCATCTACCTGTATTCATCACGTAAGTTTAATTTTAATGGAATTTCTTTTAATTCACATGATTTTATTGGTGATTGAAGGGTTGCTCGAATTTCCAATTCAACAAAAATATGATGACTACTTGACGTTTCACGTTGAAACTCAATATTACATTTGGTACACACTTTTTTTTTTTTTAATGTATCATAAATAATGGCTTCTTGTAATGATGTAAATCCTTTTTCTATAATAATTTTATGATTACACATAACAGCAGCATCACATGAATCAACTGTCTCTCCACATTTTTCACATGTTTCAATATGAAAAAGAGAAGGAACAGACTCCATAAGTTGTCGCCAAATATCAGCAGGACTACTCCATGCATCATATGATGCTGTAATCTCTCGAAACTCTGTATCTATTGATTTTTTTGTTTCTTCAAATAATTTTTTTAAAAGTAAAAATCGTTTTTTATAAATTTTTTGACAAGATCCTGATTCATTAAATTCTATTACTAATTTAAAAACATCATTATCAATATCTAGCATAAATTTATTATAGCTTGAATCATCAATTGTTGCAGTTGATAATATTTGTAATAAGGAGTCAAAAGCACAAGTATTTCTTATAACGTACTTTACAGTATCCATTTTAATGGCATTACAGATTGATCCATTACACATTAATAAGTTTAATATTTTTTTATTTTTACCAATCCACGTTGTTTTTTTTATTTTTTTTTTATTTAATAAATTTTCTTGAGCCATTCGATTCAATGTTATTTCAGGAAATGAACGAAAAAACTTTGATTGAGATGGTATATTTTTTACATATGATGTATTTACTGTATCATGTTCAATGATTTTATTAGTATCATCAAAATGAGTGACTGATAAATCACCTAGCTCGGTACCAGAGCCTAGTTGTATTTTTATGTTATTAATACCTTCATAATTATTATTTATAAAATGTCCACCATCATCACAAATTTCACTATCAGTTGTGTCTTCATCTTGTGTTGGATTGTGTGATCTCACATAATACTCAGCTTTGTTTTTCCAGTTTTCTGGCTCATCGTTATCTGAACTATCTGAATTTTTAATAACGATTTTAGTTGAGGCATCTGGTGTATTAATTTTAGGATCATTTTTAGTTTGATAAAGAGGTTGTTGAATCCCTTTTGATCTGTCGTTTAAAATTTTTCCTCTAAAACCTCTTGCATCACCAATCATATCATTAATATGAATTCTTAAAAATTTATAAGCTGATACAGGAAGTTTGTAATTTTTAAAAGTTTCATTTTTGATAATTCCAAATGATCTTTCGACGTAACTAGATGTAGGGTGACCACTGTAAAATGGTATACATACTGATGTCCACATGGGAAATTGTTTACCAAGTTTGAGTAATGAATTAGCAAAGTCTGGCAAATAAAAAGGATTTCCTTTTGAACCTAGTTTTTTATTTTCAGTTGAATCAAGTCCAAGTTTAAAAAAAAAACTGTTGATTTCATTGCTTACTTCTTCATCTGTAGCATCTTGAAAATAATCTATATCACTAAATTTTTTTTTAAAATAATCTGAGTCCTTTGTATCATCATTAGGTAATTTAAAAAATAAATTTTCGTCTAAAGGTTTATCTTTAATCAATGATTCAAGCCAATATTGAATTTGTTCTGTGGTATCAAGAGTTGGATCTATTGATATATTTGGTTTTAAAACTGAATCATTAAATTCTTGCAAAGCAACAATCAGTGTCATTAAAAAAATTTTTTTAAAATCATCAAATGACTGACATTCAATTAAAATAGCAACAAGACGAATATAAAAGTCTCTTACAAATTGCAGTGGGTGGTTTTTCATAGATGGCCACCTAGTTACCAAGTGTATAATATGAGAAACATCATATCTTACAAAAGTTTTAATTAAATTGTCAGATATTTGTTTACCTTGAGAAACAGCTTGAAAACAAATTTCATTATACTCTTTGGGTTTTTTACAATTAAATGCACGACAGCAAGCTAATGTCAAAGCTGCTGAACAATCAATTACCACTTGTCTTGGCAACAAATTATTTACTTCTTGTGACCATGTTCTTAACCAAAATTCAATTTTTGAAGCATCTTGTGTTTCACTTAACATTTGGTATATTGTTAACGATGAATTATCAAAATGAATTACAATAAGATAAAAAAAAATATAAGCAGATGTTGAACCATTTATACGTTTTATTTTTCGAATTGGTGCTCCAGATGCATCAATAGATATTGAAGAAGACTGTAAATTTTCATGACGATATAACTTATAAACATTTAACTGTTCTTGAGTGCCATAAAAACAAAAAAAAGGATCATATCCAATGTCATGGACAGTACCAGCATATCTTGGATGATATCTTAAATCACTACAATTGACAATCACATCTTTCCCTTTATTTACTTTTCCTAACTCTTCTTCAATAACTTCAGCTTTTGATAAACGTACAGCATTATTAGATGGAATTGTTGGTGCATCTGTTTCTCCTGCTTTTAAGTTTTCTCGTCTCAATCTTTTAATTAAATTATTGGTACCTTCACCTATGGCTGCTTTACCAAGACATTTTCTCTTTAACCCATTTAAACATCGTTTTGAATTCTCGTGAGGTATTCTACATGTATCTCGTGTTTTTACAATTATTGTAACTCCATTAGCTGTTTGAGTAGGTTCAAAATGAAGTAGTCCTTTGAAAGGGTTTAAACATTTTTTACTGCTGCATCGACCTTTGATGACCAAATAATAAGGACTATTGCAACTTGTAAAAATATTTGCTTGTTTAAATAAATAGCTACAAGGTAAACGAAATTGATTAAAAAATGCATCAGCAATTACATTTGTCCAAACACCTGGTTTTAATGTGCAATAAGAATTTTGTTTTGTAGTTTGACCAGGTTTAATTTCATCCCATTGATTTTTATCTAAATGTAAATCAAAAGTTGTACAATTTTCAATTTCAGATTCACTAATATTATCATCAGATGAATATGATGCCTCATCAGGATCACAAAGTGTTGTATCATTTAATGATTTATCTAGAGGTGGAAGAAGCATTTTTGCACGTGCTTCAGTAAGAATTTTTCGACGATCTTCACAAATATTGACATACCAGTTATGAGGCTTCCAAGCATTACAATCATTATGTAATTCTTTCCAGACATTGTGAGAATACTTGGGTATTTCATTACCATTGAAATAATCACGATATTTTTCATTTGTTAATAAAAGTATGACTGTGTCTTTATCAACCAAACATTTTGGTGGCATTGTTAAACAAATTTGCACTTGTCCTAATATAAAAACAAATAATGTTAATTAGTATAAACATAAATGTAAAATGATTTCAAAAATATATAATACTTACTTAATAAAATAAATAAGATAATTAATTCCTTCTTTTTGTTTCATATCAGTTAAGTACAACTAAATAATAACAACAATGTGTAAATAACCCCAAATTTGACAGCTCTGATTTCAATTGTTTTATGGCGCCAATTTAAATAATTTTTTATCCTGAGAAATATTTAAAACAAATATGGATAAATTTTACTAAATAAAATTTATTTAAAAAAAATAAAACCTATCAATTTACAAAATAATGAAAAGTATATTTATTATAACTTAAAAAAAAATTTTATAAATAAATGAATAATAAACTTATATAAATTTGCATCTATTTCAATAGAAAAAAAATTAATTAAAATCGTTTAACAATATATTAATAGAGCATAAAAATTAAATTTAAACTTACACATCTTGATCATGAACATCAACATTTTTTAAAAATATTTTTCCATCATGCCCACCAAGATCATACATTTTTCCAAATAATGTTGCAACATCAACACAACATCTATGTGTTAATATTGACTTGAAAGTTGTCCTTTTTTTAAGTGCAAGTATCATAAGATTCCTCCTTGAATTTAAAATATAATAATATAACAAACAAAAATTATATAAATAATTAATAAAAAATATTACCGAGTGAAATATAGTAGAACCATACTGTCCACCAAAAGCATCAAAGCAAATAATTCATTGACATGGATTATTAAAGTTGGAAATATCTGGAACAAATAAGTATATAAAAACTATCTTGTATAAATACAATTATAATCTTAATTCATAGAAAAAATTAACGAGAATTGAAATAAATATTTAAAATAAATCTTATTAAATTCATTAAAATCATCACAATTTAATTTTGAAATGTCTATCTGGATCATCACTCAACTAAATTGAGTATTTATAAGAACAAAATATAGAAATGTCAAAAAGAAAGAAAAATAATTACACAAATTTAATTTTTTTTTCATGAATATGTATCTTGAATTAATATTAAAAACTAATTTATAACACATATTTTTTTTATAATAATTATAAAAAACTATAGATATATTAATCAAATAATAAATTTTTCAGGTATATTTAAAATATTCATTTCGTGGTGAATAAAACAAATATTAAATAAATTATTTTACTCACCATTATATACTCGACGATCATAAATTTTTTTTTTATCCTTTTCATGATGTATGTTTCTCCATTTTTATAGTGCATCAACGAGCATGACATTTTTTTTAATTTTTTTTTTTTGTAGTGTATTCTAATTCATGCACTCACTCCATCATATTCCTGATTTTTAGGATTAATTTTTGGAACAATAAATTTATTTAATGACTGTTTTTTTTTTAAATGAATATTAAATAATTATTTTGGATTAATTTGGAGTAATTCTGTCACTTGGTCAATGTACAGCAGTATTAAGCAGTGTATACATTTGTATACAATCGTATGTACGCAAAGGCATGTTTACACCAGTGTATTCTATGCACCACATTCATGTTTGGGGTTTAGAGTAGGGATGCGCAATCGACCAAAGTAATTATACAGCGCATAGCAACAATTGAAAAGTTTTAATATTTTTTAATAATTAATTGGAGGACTCCCAATGAAATATTTTTGCATATTATAATTCTCCAAAGAATTATCTATAATTTGAAAAAAAAATAATTTAAAAAAGTTGAAAATTAAAAAAATCCAGGCTGTCTGCACCCCTAAATCTTAATTAATTAATATTAATTAAACTATTAACTCCCAAAGAGAATTAACTTCACTCCAATATTCTCCAAAAAAACTCCAATAAAATCCATATAACAGTTTTATTCAGTTCAATCAACCCCAGGCTAATTAGATGCGAATAAAAAACATACACTAATTTTTATTTGTTTTTTTTTTTTTTTTTTTTTTTGATGTTTTCTCGACGTTTTTATTTTTATATTTACTAGACCGTTTGGCGCGCTTCGCGCGCTTTCATGTTTTTATGTGAATGATGTTAAAATTAAGTTACTGTTTAATTATTAATGTTTTTTATTATATTATTCATGAAATAATAATAACATCGTGTCCACATGGATAACATATAATATTTAAATTAATAATTAAGTTGCCTTCCATAATACTTAAAGAAAAGTTCATTTGGTGATCACATAGTTTCAAATGTTCAGTTTGTATACTTTTCCAAAAAAAAAAAAAAAAAAAATATACAAAATTCACGTCAATTCAAGTTGAATTTACACCGCCAACCCTCTTGGTGTCGTCGAACGAACAAACACTAAACTTGGCAAATCTTAAATATACAAAATTCACGTCAATTCAAGTTGAATTTACACCGCCAACCCTCTTGGTGTCGTCGAACGAACAAACACTAAACTTGGCAAATCTTAAATATACAAAATTCACGTCAATTCAAGTTGATACATAAGGTCACATACCCAGTTGTTGAACGCCGCCCAGTTTCTGAACGATAATGTCTATTTGTTACAATTACTAATTATTGTTTACTCTATCATAAAAAAAAAAAATTTTATATGAAAGAAAAACTTTTCATTAAACTAATGAACACGGTGTATATAATTAATGTAGTTTATAAATATCTCAAAAAAAATAAAAAATATCAAGAAACTCGTACTTTATAAATAACGCCATTTTTCGGTTGTGTGGTAGTGTTGAACGTCTAGAGTTGTCTGTTGCTTGTCAAAAATATATATATATTTAGTAACTATATAATAATATATATTTTTATTGTGATCGATTCAGAATTAAATAATCTTTAATTTTTAAATACATAATTTTTTTTCAAATAAAGTTAATAAATAATTATCGTGAATTCAATAACTGGTATAGTAAATAAGTAGCTAGCTTAGTTGTTGAACTCCTATCTAAACCCATGTTTAACCTCAAAATATGTGTTATTCGACTTTTTTAATTTAAACACAATTGTATTTTTTTTTCGTTCAGAAATTGGTTTATTTTCCGTTCAGAAACTATGACATGACATTATTTGCCGTTCAGAAACTGGGCTTTTGAGAGGGGTTCATTAAATAATTAATTATAAATTAACTATTATACTTTTTATATATTTTAAATTTTTTTCATTAAATTTAAACCTTGTTTTATTAGAAAAAAATTTAAAACATAAACTTTTTTCATTTTTTATAAATGTGAAAAGCACTTGAAAAAAAATTTAGCCTAAACTGTTCAGAAATTGGGTATGTGACCTTATATTATATATTATTTTGAATGACACTTTTATGAATCACTTCTATGAACTAAATTTTTACAATTTTTTAAACAAATTAATACACATAACAACGAGTAAACAGAAGAAATAAATAAATAAATTTTCATAGCAACGGATAAATAAATGAATTATTTTTTGTTTAATTTATTGATTTTTTATTTTGTTTACAATGTTTAATAACAGCCAATCAAATGTCTGGAAGGGAGGCTTCATTCTCCTTTTTATAATAATAATTCAATTTATTTTACTTTATAAAAGCGAAAAATTATGGCAAACTGGAAAAAAGAATTTAAAACGAGTTAGTAAATTTCTATACTCACATAGAAAATTCCCTAAGGTTGGTCTCCGGTGGCCACCCAGTCCAAGACCCATTCTTATTCCAAGTGAACGGTTGAAAGACTCGGATTTATTGTTCGTTCTTGTAATATTTTCAAAGCTTGAAAGTAAATAAGACTTGTTTAACCACTGGTTAATAACGTACTCTTTAAATTTGACTAAATCTGGCCAATTTTTTTTATGCCGGTCAATCAATTCAGCAATTACTACCAGGCCTTTTTCGATATCTTTTTCCGGAAGCAATAGAATATTTCGAGATGGATAAAGGATTTCTATTGGTGCTTTTTTACGGTGTTTTTTTTTCATTTTCATCCTCTGTATTCATAGTTTTTCCTATCACTTTTTTTTTTCTTTTAAATTTAATTCATCCCAGCGTTTTGTTATTGCCTGGACAAAATAAAAATTTGAATAGCATTACACGTAAATACTTCAATAATTATATATTTTTATTTCTTTTAAAAAAAAATACAGACAGCAGAGAACTTTATTTTAATAACATATTTGTTTTTGCATCATATATATATATATATATAAATATTTATAGTTTGCTAAATATTTTTATTAAAAAACTAAAAATCATGTTTTTTATTCATTAAAGTGAATGAATAATAATAGCAATAATCATAATATTCATAGTACCTGTGAGTAATGAAACCAGCATCCTTGTATTTTTACATTCGGCAACTGTAAATTAAATGCAAGTATTGCTGCTTGTTCGAAATCTGTATAGATTGTTTCAAGATTTTTTTCTAAGCCGGGAGCTTTTTTCTTCAAATAATCCAGAATAGCACTGTATGTACCATGGTTAGTGTTTGTGCACCAGGCAAAACCCATCAAACAAGTCTAAAAAAATATATAAAAAAAATATCAGGCATTTTGAAAATTAGTGTTTATCAACTACAGATATATCTAGAAGATTAAAACCTATAGTTGAAAATATATATATATATTCCATGATTTTCAGATATATAGGTATATAAATATAATGTCAAAAAATCATATGTATATATATATATATATATATACATATATGTTTCATACCTTCTCTGATCCATGTTCGTCCATTAATATGTTCCACATCGGCATTGACTCTGGATTGTCAGAACGATCTGAAAAAGTGTGATATAATACTGCTTGCTGCAATATATAGATATATACGTCAGACAACCGAACTGCATAATCAAAATTTGATGAAATTTTTGGTGAGAAAAAAATGTACTACAGATAACACGAATTTTTTTCAAACAAATCTTTGTAAATAATGAAAAATATTTTTTAATAAATTTACAAATTAATTAATCAATAAATTTGTAATAATATATATATTTAACTGATTCACAATCGATAACATGATTAATAAATTAATATATTTTAAAATATCATAATATAAAACTTGAATGTAAATTACCTCAAAGTTTCCATGGATGTTCAGTGCTTTGGCATTATTAAGGCGAGATAGTACGGCCTCGTCACTAAACCACAAAACAGTCCATTCCATTTGATTTTCAGGAAAAATAATATCCTGATAATACTTTTTATGTAAAGGGTGATTTTTTAAAATAGTTGATAGACTTTCTAATGTGTCTTGACTAGTGTTCCAGTAGGATTTTCGTTTATTGTTAATAATATTTGCAGCTCACCCTAACGAAATTGAGTTGGCAGCGATTGGATGTCTGGTAAAATCAATTATTTTTTCTAGTCATTCTATTATCTTAGTGGTGGACCGCGCCCCTCTACCATTTTTTACTGAGTAGGCCGCTACCGAATGATCGTATGTCGATCGTTGTTCCCGTTTCATTTCCCCGGTTGTTGGTTGCCGATAGAACCAGCTGGCTCCCACCTGGCGGTAAGAGAGGAGGTTGGTGAGAAATCCTCGTTGTTACTATTGGCCAGTTTTCTCGCCGGTAACGGTCAGAAAATTGGTTACAAAATATAAAAGATAGTTTTGACAAAACCGATATATTTGCAAAAAAAAATTAAATAAAATATTAATAATAAATTATACCTTTTTTTAAATTTTTTAAAAATTTTTTAGTATTATGCGATAGGTTTATAACTTTGACAAAATGTTCAAGCTGGCACGGCTTTTCCATTGTGATTTGTTACGTGCCAGGTTGCTATTTTTGTTAAAAATTAAGGATAATTAATGATTTTAATTAAACAAATAATTTAAAGTTTCGTAAAATATAACAGAGTAGATCCGAAATTCTAGAGTATTAATTTATTTAAATAAAAGCAATTCCTGGTCGTTAACTTATTTTAATCCCCCTGTTATGCTATTACCTATAGGCCAGCGGGATAAGAGGTAATGTGAATTGTGTGGAGGTACCTGTGTTTAATTTAAATATCCAAGTTGTAGCGAGAGCGTGTCAATTTTGGATGGCCCTGTAGATCTTGAAGTAGCACTGTAGATATTTAACACAGCAGTGGATTGTCAGCTGTTCGATATACACCCCGGACACAACAACGGAATATTTGAATGACAACAATTTATTGACCAAGGTCAAGAATATTTAAATAATTATTTTTGAACGGATAAATTAGTTTATTTGTAAATATTATAAAATTTATTTAACAATACAATTATGTTGTTGTTTGTAATATTAAATTGTTAGACGAATATAGAATTTACAATGTTTTATTTGAATTTTACTTCAAATAACTTCCCTACCACCCCTCTTTCTTCATTTTTTATCTTTCACTCAGCTGCTTAATACTATATGATGTTTCTCTAGAGACGAAGAGAAAGAGAGAAAGAGGGAATAACAGAACATATAGATGGACCGCACTTGAACCCAGTCATTGTGTTCTGATGATTGCCAGGAGTGACATAAGTCACTATAAACACAATAGCTCAGTGGATCAACCAGTCAATTAAAATACGTGAAAATTATAGTTCTACATATCTGTTTAACATTTTTATGATCATTTTTGTTTAAATTTGAAATAAATTGATTGGAAAATAGAAGAAGAAGAAATAGTGAGAACACGCAATATAACAATACTTTATTTTTCAATATTTTTTTATTTTTATTTTCCGGTTGCCTCTATTGTCATAATAATAATTTAAGTCTTTCTTCTTTATCACCACTCAGCGTGTTACCTATAAGTAGAATTCAGAAAAAAATTTGCCATTTGTTTTTTTTTAATCGTCTTCATTAATTTTGAAAGAATGACAATTAATTGAAAAATATACAAGCATTCTATTCATTTTTAATTAAAATCTCTTTGATGATTACAATAATAATATAAATTTACTGCAAATAATTGTAAAAATTAAAAATTTCCTGTTCTATGCAGACATGTCGATTTCAATAATTAGTATATATAAAACACAGATCAAAAAATAATTAAATGATTGAATAAATACGAATTATCTTTCTGCTATAACCAGATGATCTTACGCTTCAAAAGATAAATTGTGATGAATTATTTGGTAATTAAATACTTAGACAAAGACAAATGTGTTTTTATTTTTTACTTTTTTCGGTATTTGATTCTCAAAGACTGAGGGCCCCTGTACAAATATAGTCAAATCCCAATAATTTTAAGAATAGTGAGATTTTTTTCAACATGAATTGTCTACAATTAAAATAATAAATAAAAAAAAATCAAGTATTTATAACATATTATAACAATATATAATATATTTAAAAAATATAAATACCTATTTGATGTATAAACTCTGATATACAAATTATAATATATTGAAGAGGTCATCATTAACACCGCCAACTTCAAGTATTTTATGTTATTGAAATTACGAAATTTTTTTTATTTAAATTTATTCATTCACTTTATAATTGCAATTTCATTGATCAACATATATATCAATTTTTTTTTTTTATAAAATTTATTTATTAAAGATAAATTATTAATAAAAATGTAAAAAAATTATAAATTGTATAATTTTTTTTTTTTTTTTTCTAGTTTGCTTTTTTCTCAGTAGCACGAAATAATATTTACATATTGTCCAACACAAATTCAACTTTTTTTTTTTTCTAAATTATTTTATATCCGTTTATCATGTATAAATTTATATAAGATCAAACCACGAGGCCAAAAATATATTTCTAAAAACAATGATGAAATAATCAAATTAAAATGATTTTATTAAGTCTGTTTCGATATAAATAAATTCATAAATGAATAAATTGAAGTATATAAAATTTTAATAAATAAAATAACATAATTTTTCAAATTAAATTGACGCATATTTTATTTATAAAGTTCAATTATAATTAATGAGAAAAGTATTTATTGTTTATATTTGAGTATTTTAGCACTTCTTATTTCTATAAAAAGAAAAAAAAAAAAATTTTATTAATTTTAACGTATATTAAATGTAAGTCGTTTTTATTTTTATTATATCGACTATTTATAAATTTTTAAATTTATATAAGTTTGATTGCCAACAGTCTCGGAGTAACGGCTTGATGTATTTTATATTCTTTATTCAGTTTCTTGTATAGAAAACATCGAGCATAGTGTGCAACTATGAACTGATAAACTGATATAAATATATTTATATTAAAATTAATAAATGATAAAATAACCAATTTTTTTTATTTCAAAAATTTAAGAAAAAAATTATATCAACTATAAGAGCTTGTATAATATTCAAGATTAAATTCAAAAATTAATAATATACAAAAATGTTGTTTTAATTTTAATAAATTAATTTAACAATGCATTTCAATAAACAAATAAATAAACAAAATAATAATATTAAAAACTATTCAAGTAAAAAAATACATAAAATAATAATAATTCTAAAGAAAAAAAAAAAAATTTCTTTTCATTGTATATATACTTTTAAAAAGGACGTAGGTAAACTCAGTTCCAACCACCAAAATAATAAAAAAAATATTAATCTGAAAACAAAAAAATTATATATGCATTATTAAATCAAAAAATTTACTATCACCATTCGATTAAAAATTTTTTTTTTTGTTTTGTAAATAAAATCAGACATTTAGTACTTTCATTGCAAGTTTGCTTTAGCATATATTTTTTCTTCATATTTTTTATTTCGATAACATTGTAAATTAAACTACACCCAAAGGTAATAGAAATACAAAAATAAATAAAATAAAATATGAAAAAAAAAATAAGAAAATGAAAAAATATTTTTTATAAAAAAAAAAAAACAAAAGATTGGTCAATGTAAACAAACAAAAAGCTAAGATATAAAACCAAAACCTTTTGTTAAAAATTTGTATTGGTATGAATAATCATCCCTTATTTAATACAAGGATTATATTATTTTTTGCCACATATTTTTAATTTCCATCCATTAATATTATTGTTGAGTTCATTGTAAAACAAATATTTATTTTGGAAAACTATATAAAACATTTATCACAAAAATATTTACTCCATAAAATACATATGTATATACACAAAAGCCTCATAAATTTTACAATTCAAAACTTAGAACCTGGACTTGTCAATGCACCCACAAATTCATAAATTTTCTAAATTAATTAATAAAAAAAAGTTTAAATATAAATCATAATTTTCTACAAAATGAAATACAAAACAAGAAACAAATACATAATACAGATATTTCATTAGTTATATTTTTCAAATGCACTTGATATCATACTACCTTAGTAATACAGAATGTAGACCACTAGAACATTTAGACGAGTAAAAAAGGCTTTTTTTAAAAGTTACGTTTTTAATTTTAATATTCTGAGTATCGAAGAGAAATTGATATAAAAATAAATTAATTTTTAGAAATTAATCTCAAATTAATGGATAACAAAATGAACAAACTCTCATGAGCTCAAAGATTTTTTATTTCAATGATTTTCAATATTAGTTTTACGTTGTTTTATTTAACAGTCGATCAAGTAATATTAGAAATAGGTACTAATTACATGTGTTTGTTAGATACATAGATTTAAATGTTTCTTATTATCAAAAAAAAAAAATTTTTTTTAACGATTAAAAACAAAATCATGCAAAAATAAATAAATAATATTCATTGATTGAATCTTTTTACTTGTTTTTAAAGATTTCATTGCCATCCCTGGAGAAAAAGTAAATTCATGGTTATTTGCATCCAGAGATGGATTTACTTTTCACAGAATTATTAAACGCAAATCAAAGAAAGCCAATAATAACGCTGTAATAGAAAAAAATATAATAGCGTTTGCACCTGCTCCACCCGGGAAATATAGGTGTAGACGTCACAATAAAAAATTGTCGAGTACAAGTAACAGTCGATGAAGAATATAAAATTTTAATAAAAGGATTACAACATGAGGACGCAAAACAACTTGAGGCTGAAGAGAAATACAAGCTATATTTAAAGCGACGTGAAAAGGCAGTAAAATCCAACGAGAGTAATGCCGATGTGATAAAAAGAATCAAAGAGCTCCCACAGTATGTTTATATAGACTTTAAATTGATTTAAAAATTTAATTTATTTGTACAACAACCAATAATTGCGATTTTTTTATTAGATTCTGCAGTATAGCTGCAAAATTTCCATTTGCAACTCTGGAATCAGTTGTGCGAGATGAACGTAAAAAAAAAAATGTTTTAATAGAACCCAACACTCGGGAGAATTTTACTAGGGAAGTTCCAGAGTATCGACAATGTCAAGGGATCTTTCTTAACAAAATAATGGCTAAAAATTCAAGTCATGAAGTCCTGATTTTTAATGAAAAAAATGCATATGAAACACTTAAGGATGCAAAAGCATTTAATATTCAAATAATAAAGAATATAAAATCTAAATTTAACAGTAACATTTGTATCATATACAAAATAACGGCACACAAAATAAGATGCTTTATCAATTTTACCTTCATATAATAATAATAATAATAATAATAATAATAATAATAATAATAATAATAATAATAATAATAATAATAATAATAATAATAATAATAATAATAATAATAATAATAATAATAATAATAATAATAATAATAATAATAATAATAATAATAATAATAATAATAATAATAATAATAATAATAATAATAATAATAATAATAATAATAATAATAATAATAATAATAATAATAATAATAATAATAATAATAATAATAATAATAATAATAATAATAATAATAATAATAATAATAATAATAATAATAATAATAATAATAATAATAATAATAATAATAATAATAATAATAATAATAATAATAATAATAATAATAATAATAATAATAATAATAATAATAATAATAATAATAATAATAATAATAATAATAATAATAATAATAATAATAATAATAATAATAATAATAATAATAATAATAATAATAATAATAATAATAATAATAATAATAATAATAATAATAATAATAATAATAATAATAATAATAATAATAATAATAATAATAATAATAATAATAATAATAATAATAATAATAATAATAATAATAATAATAATAATAATAATAATAATAATAATAATAATAATAATAATAATAATAATAATAATAATAATAATAATAATAATAATAATAATAATAATAATAATAATAATAATAATAATAATAATAATAATAATAATAATAATAATAATAATAATAATAATAATAATAATAATAATAATAATAATAATAATAATAATAAAATAAGATTAATAAAATAATAATAATATTATAAAATAATTATTTTAATAACTCAAAAAAAACTGAATATTTATCACAAAAATATATAAATTTATAAGTACTTGAATTTGATAATATAATTTTTTTTTCAGTTTATCACATTATAAATAATAAAATGTTTTTTCAATTTAGAATAATGTCACATTTTTATTTTTCTAATAGGAAATTACACAATCGTGAAATGACTTAGACCTATCTATCGACACAAGTGAAATCAAATTACTGTAGTACATTTGGACATTACCACTTGCTTTAGCGTTACACGTTCCAAACATTGAGTTTAAAATATAATAGAATGTATAAACGAGTTACCATCTATCATTAATCATATGAATACTGCAGTATTTAAAGAACAACTAATTTCAAGATTGAGTTTGCAATATAACTTGTAACCAATTTTCTGACCATTACTGGCGAGAGAACTGGCCAAAGGTAACAACGAGGATTTCTCACCAACCTCCTCTCTTACCGTCAGGTGGGAGCCAGCTGATTCTATCGGCAACCAACAACCGGGGAATTTATGACGGGAGCAACGGTCGATAAATGACCATTCGGTAGCGGCCTAACTCAGTAAGAAATGGTAGAGGGGCGCGGTCCACCGAGTACTGTCGATAACAACGAGAGCTTGTCATACATCATACTTACGTATTTTGTATAAGACACGGGAACGTGATAATGTCCTTCACGGGCTAGACATCATCACCGAGAACATCCTTGGCTTCAGGTTAAATCCCTTGCTTAACCTTCCGCCACCGAGATCGAGAGATTCATGCCCCGCAAGGCCTTACAGAATCATCTCCAGGTCTCCTACACACCTAGTGCACCAGGTAGCTGGAGGTAGTGGCCACCATAAAATTGCCTCGCAAGGACTTACCCAAAAAAGCCACTACTCAACCAGCACCTAGTGTATAGGTTACCCTGGCATAGGGTATCCTCACTTAGTGCGAGAGAGATAGCTTTCACCAGGTCTTGCCTATGCAACAAGGCAACGACATGGTGATCGCTTACGAGAGCGTGCACCAGCACCAGGTCCGCCAGCTAGCTTCCATCGAAGCCAGGAGGCAGGAGCCCTGGCCAGCTCGAGAGCCGGCCAACGACTGACTAAATTGTCAGCCGTTAGCTCTTATATACAGATCGTCTCCCTACTCTCCGTTTCTCCCACTCCTCACCGTCTGCGCGCACACCTTTGATGCGGCTCTCTAGTGGGGACGTGTCGGAGTAGGGGAGATTCTCTATTGCAATCAGGGTGACCATCTGATGTAAACCATTTAGTTATTTCCCTAGTCACTCAACATTTGGGCCACAGATGGTAACACCGAAACCGCTCGTAATAAAGCTGTATTACTTATCTTCAAGCCAACACTAAATTCCCATGTGTATCGGCCGATAAGCATCTACGGAACGTAATTATCATAAATGATAATTACCGATAACACGAGAAATGCCAATTCTCGTTACACCCCATCCGCCATGTGAAGTTTCGACCCGAAACTTCCTCCTATCTCCACCTTACATCTCTCCACCTCCATCACTAGGCAGATAGATTTTAAGGTCTACTATAGATATTTTACCCCTATCCCGTCCTACGAGATCGGACAGTTGATAAACTGTCCTCGAGAGCTTTTTCGTGATCACCCAGGGTCCGTGAAATGGCTTGTTTAAAGCCGCGGTCCGGTATGCGTGAGCCTTCGACAATTCTCGATTTCGCACAAGTACTAACTGTCCAACTTCGAATTCCACATTTCGACGTTTTCTGTTGTACTGCTCTGCTTGTCGATTACTTGCCTCATCGAGAGCAAACCTGAATGCCAATCATAGAGTGTTATGACATTTCATATGTTCAATCCACTCCTCTGATTTCATATTAGCGGTTTCGAGATCCTTCGTCAATTCTATGTAGAGTGAACCTTTCGATTCCAACTCTCGGCCGAGATTCGCGAATGCGGGTGTTGCCATAAGAGAACTGTGGTACGAAGTATTATAAGCGAACTGTATTTCACTCAAATATTTATCCCACTCTCTTTAGTCGTGATCAAGAACTGCACGTACCATCATCTTAATACTCCGGTTTACCCGTTCAGTTGGGTTAGCCTGAGGATGATATGGCGGAGCTGTCGATAGCCTCATATGTATTTCTTTCGAGAGCGACTCGAGATCCTTGTTCCTAAACTCGGTTCCGTTGTCCGTGAACAGTTCTTGGGGCACTCCCCAACGGTAGATAACTCGCTCTTTTAGAATTTGACAGATATTCCTACCTGTTGCTTTCGACAGAGGTGCTATTTCTACCCATTTCGTGAGCGTATCTTGTATCACCAAGATATATGCGTGAGCGCCTAAGCTCTTCGTATAAGGACCCATAATGTCCGCTGTTATACGAGACCAAGGCCCCATGAATTTTCAGGGATTCATGTATCCGGCGGGAGCCCTTTGTTCGACTTTACAACGTTGGCATATTTCGCAATGACTCACATATTCCACTACTGCGTGATACATTGCCGGCCAGAAATATCGCAGCGCCAATCGTTGGTAAGTTCTGAAGATACCTTGATGTCCGGCCTGAGGGTCATCATGGCATTCTTGCAAAGCCCGAGATCGTAATTCCCTTGGAAGAACTAACTTCCATGCATCAAAATCTATATTCTCAGCAGAGGCCAGAAATCCTTTGCGATGATAATAGATTTGACCATGTCGGATAGCCCCATTTGGGTATTTACCGGGATCAAGGCGGATTGCTTTTCTTCGCAGTGAAATTGATGACCTGTGCCTCTACACTTGAAGCAGGTTATATTCCTATTGCCTTGAAACTTTGGGCGTCCCAGAACATCCAACATTTCGTGATCAGAATCGATATCCGCGTTTTTATCAAACTCGATATCGTCCTCGAGAGCGTTAGCTTTATGTCGTATTTCTCTAGCCTGACGAGGAGATTCCTGATAGGCGAGACTTGGACACATTGATTCCTCCGGTTTCCGCGGAGGTTGCCAATTTCGGGAACATTCCATATTCTTTTCTTGGCGTCGTAACTTGGATTCTAACTGCATTAGTGTATGGCAATCGTCATACTGTAGACCCAAACGGAACTTTGGTAACAGGTTTCGATATACCAATTGCACCTTACGCGCTTCAGACCATGGCGGGATCGTCTTTGTGAATAATTCGTTCATCTTAGACACATATTCACAAACGGCTTCATGTCGACCTTGGGTGCGAGCAAAGATCTCAGCTTCCAGGGTTGATTGAAAATCGAGATCGGAAAAGCGTATTCTAAATGCATCTCTAGCCATAGGCCATGCAGCAAAACACTTTTCCCGGAACCAGAGGAGTGCGGTGTCACGGAGACATCCACGCAATACCCCTAACAGATCCTCTTCCCGTATAGGAAAGCTCACGAGAGCGTCTTCGATTCGAGATAGGAAATATTCCACATCTTCGTCTCGTCGACCCGAGAACTGTACATTCCACCGGCTTAATAACTCAAAGACTTTAGTGGGTGACATCATCCTGGGTTCATCGTTTGCACGATTTTCCCTATGATGGTCCATCTCTTGTCCGAGTAAATCGCCAAGATTTCTCCTGTACACGTGATCAACCACTCTTCCTAGCGGAGGAGTTGGTTCTTCGACTCTAACGTCTGGGATTGATCCAGTTAACGAAGTCGCGCGTCGGTCGGGTTTCTTAGCCCTCGCTTTGGAACGTGGTCCCATAGCGTCCAACCGTTCTTCGATTATTTGCACACTGGCCATCAATCTCTGTAACGTGGAGTAGATGAACGTGAGCCCAGGAATCTCAGGTTTTTCACCGAAATCTCCTGTATCGAGAACTACCTCGGGAGCGTCTTCTGGTTTCTGGCCAGAAGTACCAGGCTTACTTTCATCAGCCATAATTCCAACGAGAGTTAGTTTTTAATGAGCTGTGATCGAGATCACTGCAGTCATAAAACTGTGACTTTCGTTGCTCGAGATCGGCCTTTTATACCCAACTTGGAGTAGTGGGAGTTCTGATCCCTACTCCATGTTGCGTATGACCCGATAGCGCATCATTCCCTGGGAGGGGTATGATGTCCGAGATCGCATCTTTTTCCCTCATGGGCAGACGCCGAGATCGTATCTTGTCTCCCTTATGAGATAGATACCGAGAACGCATCTTATCCTTCAAAACAGAACACACGCCGTGAACGCACCTTATCCCTTAGTTGGGACGGATGCCGTGAACGCACCTTATCCCTCAGTTGGGACAGATGCCGTGAACGCACCTTATCCCTTAGTTGGGACGGATGCCGTGAACGCACCTTATCCCTCAGTTGGGACAGATGCCGTGATCGCACCTTATCCCTTTCTTGGGGACAGATGCCGTGCTTGCATCTTTCCAGTGAAAGATGCTAGCCTTCTCTTTTCAGAGACAATGTATTGGGTTGAAACTCTCCGTACATTGGCGGATTCGATCGGATGATCGACGGGAACGAGAGACAAAGACGACCAATATTGGATCCGAGTCCCTCCGTGATCTTGAACGAGAGCGAATGGATAAGAATCCATTCCGAAAACACAAAGACGAGAACGACTTAACTCTAACCTGAAAAGATGACGGGTGAATTAAGTACACGGGAACAAGTAGTTTAGAAAAATAAATAACAAATCTTTATTTAGTCTTTATTATTATTCTTCTTCTTCTTCCTTGGTTGCCTCTTCCTTTTGGGCTTGGCCTAGACCTCCGACTGGGTGGCTGTTGAACGTTGTACGTTGGCGCCCAATGCGGCCACGTACGGTCCTTCGGCTTTCCAGCCATCCTGGCACTTAGGACAAGTCCTCAGGGTGACCCCCCTTCTACCGCAACGTTTGCAAAATCCACCAACTACAGGAGGTAGTGGACAAGCAGCGTAGCGATGTCCAGGAGCGCGACAGTTGTAGCATAAGAATTCCTTCACTATTCTTACAACTGACGCCTCACGTATTGGCTGGCTACCAAAGCTGGTCTCGGGAGCGTCGAGTGGTCCAACTGCAGGAGGTGGTGGAGCTTGGTTAGCTTTTATCATCCTCCGATGATGTTTCTCCTGCGTATAGCGCCTACTTCCTCCAAAACTTAGTATCTCCAGATCCAAGGTTCCAGAGATACCGGGTGATGGAGTCCGTGGATCGATCGTCCGACTTGCCTCTGAACCGCTTGATGATTCAACATCATCAAGATGGCTCTTCTTGGCTGTGGTGTTAACCACGTCGTCCTCCCGACCACGTTTCATCGCCTCTTGGACCTTCAACCACAGGCCAGGGTCGCTTTGAAGAGCGTGAATGATGGAATCAGCTTGCTGACCTTCGAATCCAAATGGGGAGTAGCCTCCACTTGGACTCGGCGGAACAGAACTTGCCGATGAAGTGCTCCTTTATGAGGTGACGGAACGTCTTCTCATAGCCCGAGCAACTTCCTGGTCCATCTCCACGGGCTTTGAACAGCTTCCCCCGGGAGCGGTACTGGGTACCACGGTAACTGATGGTGTTTCCACCATCACGGTAGCAGACGGAGTTTCCTCTGTCTCGAGAACAGAAGACCTATCGGTCTTCTCGTGAACGGAGTATTTCGGGTCAAAAATTGATTCGACTGGGGATACCCCCTGTGTGTCAGCAGAAGCTGACACTTCAACCGTATCGAACTGCTGGATCGGCTTGATTGGTGATGCAGGAAAGGGAGGAATTAATTCCTTCGTTGTCCAAGACTGAACATCCCGCATCACGGCCTCAAGTGTCTCCTCCGTCGGTTTTCCCAGATCAACACTGGGTCCATTTTTGGGCAGCGATCCGGCTGTTTTTGGCTGGACATCAGTTCCAGGAGGGGCCATAATCAGTCATGGGGAACTTCCGAACTAAAAGCGGGAGTTTTCATTACCCATAAACGGAACGTTACCGACAGTCGTTATGGCAGGCCCCACGTTGGGAGCTATTTTGTAACCAATTTTCTGACCATTACTGGCGAGAGAACTGGCCAAAGGTAACAACGAGGATTTCTCACCAACCTCCTCTCTTACCGTCAGGTGGGAGCCAGCTGATTCTATCGGCAACCAACAACCGGGGAATTTATGACGGGAGCAACGGTCGATAAATGACCATTCGGTAGCGGCCTAACTTAGTAAGAAATGGTAGAGGGGCGCGGTCCACCAAGTACTGTCGATAACAACGAGAGCTTGTCATACATCATACTTACGTATTTTGTATAAGACACAGGAACGTGATGATGTCCTTCACGGGCTAGACATCATCACCGAGAACATCCTTGGCTTCAGGTTAAATCCCTTCTTAATCTTCCACCCACCGAGATCGAGAGATTCATGCCCCGCAAGGCCTTACAGAATCATCTCCAGGTCTCCTACACACCTAGTTCACCAGGTAGCTGGAGGTAGTGGCCACCATAAAACTGCCTCGCAAGGACTTACCCAAAAAAGCCACTATTCAACCAGCACCTAGTGTATAGGTTACCCTGGCATAGGGTATCCTCACTTAGTGCGAGAGAGATAGCTTTCACCAGGTCTTGCCTATGCAACAAGGCAACGACATGGTGATCGCTTACGAGAGCGTGCACCAGCACCAGGTCCGCCAGCTAGCTTCCATCGAAGCCAGGAGGCAGGAGCCCTGGCCAGCTCGAGAGCCGGCCAACGACTGACTAAATTGTCAGCCGTTAGCTCTTATATACAGATCGTCTCCCTACTCTCCGTTTCTCCCACTCCTCACCGTCTGCGCGCACACCTTTGATGCGGCTCTCTAGTGGGGACGTGTCGGAGTAGGGGAGATTCTCTATTGCAATCAGGGTGACCATCTGATGTAAACCATTTAGTTATTTCCCTAGTCACTCAACATTTGGGCCATAGATGGTAACACCGAAACCGCTCGTAATAAAGCTGTATTACTTATCTTCAAGCCAACACTAAATTCCCATGTGTATCGGCCGATAAGCATCTACGGAACGTAATTATCATAAATGATAATTACGGATAACACGAGAAATGCCAATTCTCGTTCCAAAATATATTTTATCATATACCTCAAAACATAAGTTGTCTCAGTCAATAGAAATGTGGGAACGTTATTTAACTCACAAATTTTTTATTGCAAATCAAATCCTTGGAATATTAAGTATGCATTACCGATATTATTTTACTGGTATTTATTATATCATTTGTTGTCAATAATATTAATTTTTTTATTACAGATGAAATTCGAAAGCTTTCAAAGAATTCACCATGTAACAGCATTTTAAATCCAAAAGATACAACTGATATAATTCACTCTGGTACCAAGTATATAAAAACCGAAATTTTAAAGGATTTTATAACTAATTGTTTAAGTGAAGAAGCTTTTGCCTAACAAATTGTCAATTAATATATAGATAGTAATAATAAAATAAAAAATTTAATTGTAGACAGAGTTTTACCTGCCACAGCAACGTTGCATGATATTAAAGATCATGTAAATTCAATTCCAGACGCTGACATATTGCCAAGATATAACAGAATTCATTTGGTCGGACCAGCTGGTGCAAGAAATCAGCATAATAGTTATGATGAATTTATTAATGTAGTTGCTGAAGGAAGTGGCCTCATACAAGCAAAAACAGTACCACGATAATCAATATTGGAAGAAACTGGTGCAATAAATCAGCAAAATCGTCATGATGAATTGATTGATAGAGTTGCTGAAACAGATAACCTCATGTCACCACAAATAATACCATCACCATCGCTATTAGCATCATCATCATCATCATCATCCTCAACATTATCACCATCACCATCACCATCACCAACAACAGTATCTTTTCAATCATCACCATCAGTGTCACCACAAATACAATTACTATTACCACCACCAGTAGTACCATCTTCATCACGGTTATCATCACCACCATTACCATTATCTTTACCATTACCAATAACATTACCACAACCAACAGGACCTTTACAATCATCACGATCTTCATCATCACTAACACCACAACTACCATTACCATTATTACCAAAAGCACTGGTACCGTTATCGTCGGCAAAATTTAAAACAACATTTAAAAAACTGCCAAGAGTTTTGATAAGTTTAACACCAAACCGATTTCATCCAAAACTCATAACAGCAAAGAAAGCTGATGGTACTATAGTATACTTACAATCAGCTCAAAAAAGTCAGTCATTGTCTACAATAAATCTCACTTCAAATACAACCCAACAGCAACAAATGCAAGTCCAGCAGGTTTAACAACAAGTTGCAGTATCAATACAACAACGACAACAATGCAATATGTCAACGCCATTATCAGGCCAAAAATGTGCATCAACAATGACAACAAACACTTTTTCAAGGGAAATAAACAAACGTCCGCACACATCGAACGGTAATAGTGATGAGAAAAAAATAAAAAAAGATTTGAGTTGTTTTCTAAAGTTAACTGAAAATTCTTTAGAGTAAAAGTAATATTATTTTATATGAGTTACTTATTTATGATTCTTCTTTTTCTATTATATTTTCTCTAATAGTAATAAAAAAATCAATTGATTAACATGATTTATAGATCATATTTTTAATATAAAAATAAACTAATTATACTAAATTCAAATTAACAACTAGTTTATTGTTACTTTTATTATAATTGTTTTTTATTACAATTGATTATAATTATTATAAATAGTTTTCAGAAAAAATATTATTGAAATCATTATTATTTAATTTTTTGATGTAAAAAGCTAAAATAAATATATGATAAAATGATACGTGAAAGATACACTATTTAAATATTATAATATAATTATATATACACATATAGCTGTATAGGTTTTAGCGACTGGAAATAATGCAACACAATAAGTGATTTTAAATGCTAACGATAATGACATCCTCATAATGGCCGAATAATTAAAAAAAATAATGATTTACCATACGAGCATTGCATTTTAGCTATTTACCACTATGGTGTTCAATCTGCCAATGTCGAATCTATGGATGTTCAATCTAGGGATATTCAATCCTTGAATGTTCAATCTCAAAATGTTAAATCCTTGAATTTTCAATCTGCCAAGTGTTCAATCTCTGACACCCGAAAAATAGCACGTCGATTTTCCTGAAGGAGTTCAGGAGAGCGAGATGTTTTATACTCGAGGTATTATACTTCGAGTTTTATACCACATATTTTATAGTTTTAGACATATCTTTTTTTTTTATTTTTTTAAAATATAAATAATGATTTAAATAATATAAACTAAAATAAATTATTCGAGACAACTTTTTTTTTATATTTTTTGTAAATTTTTATTTTCAAAATCAGTTTCATCTACACCTTCTTCAATTGCTGTATCATTCATTATTGTCGTACGTACACGTGAAAATTCTGGTACAATGAAGTGATTATTTTTCTGAATGAATTCATTCCTATTTATGACCCAATTTTTTATTTGGCGGCTGACCTGTAGAGCGCATACAGCTTCACGGTGTAGACAATGATGAATGCCAGTTGTTGACAATCGTACTTGTTTAATAAATGTAGGCCAGAGGGCGTGTTTAGCAACATCTCTGATCGGTGTACATGAAACTTTCTCGAGAAAGTCTCTTAAAATTTTGACGACACGAGATTCTTCAGATTCACCATCGAACCAGTTCAGTTTTAGTTTACGTATACGATCTAGGTTTTCAGATCGGCCATACAGTGAGAGGTCTGTGAAGTCGCAAGGTGTCGTTAATACCCAATGACCAGTAATATTTTCATTTATCCCAAAAAGCGTGATTTCTTTTGGCGAAAAAGTTGAGTCTTTTTTAACAAAACCAAAAACAGCGATAGCAATGTCCATATTGACAATCAAATAAAGACTGATTTTTTTTTTTTTTTTTTTTAAATATGATGGTAAAGTTATTATTATTACTATTGGTGAAGAGGGAAAAATATTTTCATCAGCCAAATGATATTTCTCTTTTTTCCTTTTATTCTTAAAATTACAATTTATTATTATCACAAAAATTTATTTATTTTTTTTTTATTCCTCATCTAAAAAGTCATGTTCATTTGAATAATGTATATAATGAATTGGTGTAGATCCCCGATATTTTTGAGGAGTCAAACTATTTCGTGCTGTGTCAGGATAAATATAGACATATAAACGATCAAAATTCTTAATTACAAGATCAGTATAAAAAAATAATTGTATTGGATGACATTGGTATGGTCCATCACTTTCCTTGTTGATTCTGTCTTCTACTGTTGCTGCAGTCATCACAGAAACTAAATATCTTTGAAGCGTTTCTTGATGAATCCGTACAGCAGTAAAAGTCTCTCGTAGATATTGTAAAATATATTGAGTGTAAATTTCTAAAGAATAACTTTGCAGTACTTTTTCACAATAATGAACCCAGCCTGTCATTTCATGATCTTCAGCCATAGTATATAAGTATTTTTTATTATATAATTGAATGAAATGTCGTTAAGGATTTTCATAAAATTGGATATCGCAAGTTTCCATACTTTCTTAATAACCAGTCATTACTACATCAATTTCACATGTATTTACAATTTTCTTATCTTCCAAAGGAAAAGAATGAATATAAAAAGGGGTACTGTTGATGAAAATTGACAAGAACGAATATTAATATTTGTACTATATACTGTTTTATCTTGAGCTATCATGACAAAAGAAGTTTTAGGTTTAATGTAACGAACAACATGAGAATCGAAAATATGTTGACGAATTGGTAATCCATGAACTTCATATATTGAATATATTTTAGGGGTTATTAATGGTATATTAAGACTTAACAAAATTCGTCTGTTATGGTAGTTTAGGGATTATTTGTCTATTTTCATAAGCCCATCGAATCCTGCCTCACTTATTGTTAGAGGTAAAATATACTGATTATTATTATTTTGTAAAAGAAATCGTAAAGAATCCTCAATTTTTTTACTGGACATAAGTCGAGGATGAATTAATCCTACTCTAGCAAAATAATCGATTTCAATCACAAGCTCTAAAGCTTTTACATACTCGTTATAACTTGTTTCAATATTTTCAAGCTAGACACGGCCTTTAGTGATCATATGTTCAAAATGTTCGTTTTGTTGAGCTATGTTCATAAAGTTTTCCTCCTTAACGAATTCTTCAAGTTCGTCCCGGTAAAGATCGACAATAGAAAATGTTTTGTTCAGCTGTGCATGGACTGTATGTAATTCCGTTTTTAGTAGATGAGTTCATCTTTTATTTTATCGATTTCTTTGTTAATTAATTTAGCATCATCAGTATTTAAAACCCCAATAATGCTTTTGATATTGTACCATCAATTGAGTATACAGGTTCATTCATTCATTTGCTTTTATAACATCTTCGTAAAATAATAAGTTTATTTGCTCTGTACATAAAGCAATTTTTTCTTGTTGATGTTTCAAATAAGGAAGTCGTAATGTCATAAAATCAGAGGTACGGCGATCATTGTTATCTACTTTCCCGAGATTACATAACTGATGCATATTTTCTAGTTCAGACTCTTTACCCCGGGCTTTAGAACCATGTTCAAAGTAATCAAGAGGTAGAAATTTCGGTACGAAATTGAAAAGATCATCTACATCTATAAATGTTGTAAGTTGCAAAGTGTTACTAACTAAGCGTACGTTTTGTATGTGGTCATAACATAACCCTGGTGTTTAAATTGATGACTCAATCACACATACGAAAGAAAATGAAATAAAAAACGAGATAAGTACATTGATGTTGGCTTGAATGCTGTATGCGTATAACTGAGTTAATTATTTTATAGCATGTCTGTATATAAGGAAAATGAAAGGTTATAAATTAGTAAAAATCTTCAAGATGATTTTTTCTTCTAATCATTATTATAAATGTATTATTATTATTATTATAAAATGATCGGTCGACGAACTTTTTCAATATCTGTACGGCACATAATAAATTTTTAAAATCAGTTGAATAATTTACACAAGATACAAAATGTCTACATGGTAAAAATATTATACCTAAATTATTATCAAAACAAATTTTACATTCAAATTTAATATCTTCAGCACTGACAGTGCTCGGATGAATACTTCGGGAACATTACCGCAAAATATGTGGCGCACTAAACGACAGCTGGACAGCTTTTTACGTTGATGTTCTAACATTGGGATATCACCCAGAGCCCAATAACTAATTTGAACTCGACATTCGAAACATAAAACACATGTATCCACACCATTTTAAAAAAATCCAGCAGCGGCAAATTCCAAAATATCTAATAAAAGAGCTAATAGCCACTCTTCAAAACTAGATCGACGATTTTCTTAGCAATACGATATAATAATTTTTCTCCCCGCTCAAACCATTTGCGCGTTTCAATTTGTTCTACCATCCTGTTTGCTGATGAATTCATTTTTCTAAACTGACTACTAACCTTAAAATTTTTATTTATTCATACAAATTCTCAAAATATAGGTGGGGGTCAAACGAAATGAAAAATCAAGACAATAGTTTTTGATTTTCAAAAAAATTATTTCATTTATTCAACAAATTTACAATGAGATTGTTGTACAGTTAAGCCACTACCTCTAAGAAAATGGAAATGTTTATTTTTATTTATAATTTTTTTCTGAGTTATTTTTTTATACATTGTCATTATAATGTTGTCGTTGTGATTATAATCGTCTCCAAATAAACGTTGGAAACTTGAAAGATGTCTGCCATTGGAAAACCAATGTAAAGCAACAATGCAATAGCAACCACACACATTAGACGAAAAGTCCTGAAGCCTTGTATTATTATATTCGTAGAATATGGACTTTCTCCGGAGGGCTTAGGTGAAACGTGAGTCGGTAGACCGCTGCCCAAAGCTGTCAAAGAATATGCCGTAGCTAAAATGATCGATAAATAATGATATCCAATGTGATCCTGGTTGATTGTGATTATCTGTATTAGCGATTATATCACAAGGTTTTGGCCATACTAGGGGTAATTTGTCGACAGGATAAATTCCACCAACAGAAAGATCTATGCATGAAAGTGCTTTAGCTAGTTATATTTCTTAACTTTACTCTTATTTATATTTAATTACTATGATCTATAATAACTTGACCTGTCTAGTCTATTTCAATAATATTATCATATTCAGCATAAACAATACAATTTACCACCTGCGCAAGAGCTTTACTAAGACGTACTTCAATGCGCAGACTGCCAGTTTTAATTAAATTCCAATGCCCTGCAGTATGTGCTGATAAATTTGGTGTCAAGTCAAAAGCAAATAAAGTATAACTTTTTCTGTAACTATCTCTATTTTTATTCCATGATCAACACAATGGATACCAGTGCCAGAAAAAAGTGTATGATATGTCTCAGCATCAAATAGATTACTACTAAATGTAGGCTGTAAGGGTTTTCCAGGTATTTGGTTACCATCAACATAAAAACATGAAAAAATTATATTAAAATGATGAAAGTTGAAAGGGTTATGTGCTCTATTTCCATTAAACCCGCGATTATCGACAAAACCTATAACAACTCGTTTTGGTAATGTACCAATTATAATGTTGTCAAGACAATTACCAAGAATTCCTGCTGAGAGTAGAAAACTTTTAACTTCTACTCTGCTTAGCGGGTATTTAGCAGTGGTTTTTGCTGAGGCTTTTGCATGAGCAATCATGACATGTTGATTAAGTTTAACACGTCGTACAATTAATGCAGCTTCTAAAATTTTTATTTTATATTCAGCAGCTGTTGTGGCATCCATTGAACAAAATTCGTGTTTTGAACGAGTCAAATTAATTTTCATTTCAGGCCATTTAATAAAAATTCATCTTGATTAAAAACATCAACGTGCAAATGACCAATCATCTCAAATTGTTTGGCGCCACTTGTATGAACACGTCAAGCGACTAATCCTTCATTTTTAGCATCACCTGCAAGTAATGTGTTTGTATTCATATGAGTGTCAGGATACCATAAGGCTAATTGTAGATGGCTATTTGTTGCATCAGTACCATAATTAAGTAATGTTTCAATATATGCCCTGTATGGATAAGTACTATTTGATGCTGATACTGATTTTTAATTAAATAACACATCGACTTTTTGAAAAAGACTATGAATTGTTAAATTAGCGGGGCCTACGGCATCAGCTGCTATCGCTCTACCGGCATTTTTTACAATTTCAGCACGAATTTTTAGCATTGTATGAGGTAAATCTATGTACTCCTCACTGGTACCCGGTACATGAAATTCAATTTGTGAATCATCACTTATTGCAGTAACAGGGTTATAATAAGCCCAAGTCGAATCTTCTATTGTTGTCTGTGTCGGTGAAATAGTGAATAAATCGAGCTCTGACTTTGTACACTCACAGGAGTTATTATGTAAAAATGACATGATTATTTTTAATAAAAAATATTAAAGACGTTGCACTTTTTCTTTTTTTCACAAGTTTTTTTTTTTTTTATATTGTTCTTTTTTGTATTCTTCTTCTTTTTTTTACCTCTACCTTTTTGTATCACACCACGAGTTTCTTGCTTCTTAACTCGTTGACTTCCACTTCCTATCTGACTTTTTTTTATTCATCAGGCTTTTTTGTTTTTTAACACGTAGTTTAGAAATAACCGATCCTTTCTGTATTTTTTTTTTTTTTTTCCTACAGCGTTTTTTTTTCGGATTGATAGAAGGCCTTCTACCACGATTATTCCATAATGTTTCTGAATTATCAACAGCCTTACGCTTGAGAGGACGACCAGATTCCGTTAAACGTGTTTCTAATGGTTTTTTAAGATCCGCTTTATGTGTTAACACATCATCTGAGACATTAACACTTTACTTGACTTTTTTTTCAAAACTAATTCACCATTTGATTTTTATATACATTTTTGGCTTATAAAGTTCGTCCTCCTGTTCTCTATTCTTCATGGTTATGTCGTATGTTTAAAGAATTTTTTAGGCGCCAATCGAGGAGTCAGAAAAATAGTTCAAAAATTGAAATATAGAGGCGCTCTTCAAATGTATGATTTATCGTATATGAAACTGGATATGTATAATACTGTATAATACACTGTATGATACACCTGTATCATACACCGGTATTATACCTACCCATCACTCGCCAGAATTAAGTTTATACGTGTGAGCAGTGATGGGTAATTCAACGATTTTTTGAGTATCATACAATCATACGTATGTCGCAAGTGCCTTTTTTTTTTTTATAAAATAAAGTAAATCCAAGAAGACTAGAAACCAGAAGAATGAACTTCGATGGAAGGGGTAAATATTTTTGGCTTGATATACGTCGTAAATGTAGAGTGCGCCACTCTAGTTATTCAATTGCGCATTACGTAATGCGCTGTTCGTTTATTTTCACACCCCTCAACCGGCCTTTTCGAAAAATGCATTGAAAATAAATAATTAATAATTTTTTTTAATGAATACAACAAGATGCAAAATTATTGATTTTGAATTTCATTTTCCAAAAAATATTCCACCTAGCAATAATCGTTTAATAAATGCATTGGAAAAAAAGTGTACAAGTACTTGTAGAATAATTCTTCAAAAAATTATTTATCTGATTGTATTTGTCTCTTGATCTTTAAAAATGAAATTCAAAATCAATAATTTCGCATCTTGTCGTATTCATCAAAAAAAATTATTAATTATTTATTTTCAATGCATTTTTTAAAAAGGCCGGCTGTGGGGTGTGGATATAAACAAACAGCGCATGACGTAGTGCGCAATTGAATAACTAAAGTGGCGCACTCTACATTTACGACGTATATCAAGCCACTCCCACTTTTATAGTTGATTCTTCTGGTCTCTAGTCTTCTTGATGCCGGCAAACAGTTATTGCGGGACCCGCAGTAACTCCCGCAGTAAGAGTGCAAAAATACCACTCCAGGAGAATCAACTATGTACATTGGCGATGGGACAATATACGTCTTAAAACAAGCATGTGTAAATCTGGTTATAGAGGCGCTGGCCTCGCTATCGCTAACCACGACCAGCCGATCTTATTCCTATAGCCTCGCTCCAGATTAGCCTCTGCACACCCTAGCAGTGCAAGCACTTCTGCCTGAAAGACCGTGCAGATTTCCCCCAATACAAAGTTAGTACCCTTTTTCGAGCCTTGGAGCCAGATTCCTGCCCCTGTACCTTCTTTGGTCTTCAAACCATCTGTGAACCACACCGGATCAAATCCCAAGGTCGGTCCAGGTTTACTCGTCCACTCCTCTCGTGATGGGTACCTTACTTTATATCTCTTCCCAAAACAGTATCTCTCCTCCACATGGTCCTGTCTAGATCTACACGCAGAGTTCATCTTTCTCTGCTCGTTTTGAATAGAACAATGTCCAGTATCGCCAATGCGTCCCACAATTGGGAGTGGATCTACCCGCCCCCGTGATACCTCTTATTGCCAAACCTCTGACCTGTTTCAGAAGGGCCCTGGCCCCCACCTGCCCAGTTCTCTTCCACCAAACGATGGCTCCATGCACGACTGCAGGTAGAACCACCGCTTGATAAATCAAGGTCATGATACCCGGGTTAATACCCCAGTTCCTTCCACAGATCCTTCTGAGCGTATATAGCATCATAACGGCTCTGTTTCGAACTCTCTCTACTTGCAACCCCCAGTACAGTTTTTTATCTAGTATAACACCAAGATGTTTCACTGAGTTTGAGGGTGCAATTGTTTTGCCATAGAATTTTGGATTTTTCCATCCTTCTAGCTTTCTCTTGCCCATGAAGACGACCATTTCTGTTTTATCAGGGTTGACTAACAGTCCAGTGTCTTCACACTATCTCCTCAGTATACTTAGCGCAGTTCGGGTTCTGCTACTGGCAGTGCCTGCAGTCCCTGCCAGTATTATGATAGCTATATCATCAGCATAACCCTGTGCGTGGAAGCCTTGGCGGTTCAAATCTACTAGGAGATCGTCAACGACCAGACACCATAACAGTGGAGATAATACTCCCCCCTGTGGGCATCCTCGGTTGATAATCGCCCCCATTGTTTCCCCGGCTCTTCTTACACAAATGTGACGATCGGACAGCATGTTCTTAATCCACCTTCTCAAGGTCGGATGAATCCCAAGCCTATCCGATGCTCTGTCTATGGCCTCAATCGTGGTCTGGTTAAAAGCCCCCTTTATATCCATGAAGATCCCTACTCCCAGTTCTCGTCTGCTCTTAGCTCCCTCCAACTTACTTACAAGTTTGTGAAGTGCAGCATCTACAGACTTCCCTGGTTGATATGCAAATTGCATTCCATGCAACGGCCCATTGATTCGTAACCCATACCTTATATATCTATCTGCAAGACGCTCTAGTGTCTTGAGCATATAAGAGGTGAGACTAATCGGTCTATACCCCCCTGGTTGGTCCTTATCAGACCTTCCTGGCTTAGGAATAAATAAAACTTCCGTTTTGCGCCACTGCCTCGGAATATACCCCGTGGCAATACACGCTCTGAAGGTTTTACATAGTGGAACAAGTGTATGTTTCAACGCCTTTTGAAGCATAACCGGTAGCACTCCATCAGCTCCCGGGCTTTTATAGGGTTCAAACCCATTCACTGCCCATTTGACTTTTTCCGTATCAACCACCCTGGACCCAGTGTCCCAGTCCCGGCGCCCCATTCCCCTTGGTGCGCCCCAAGTATCTGCAAGGGTGGTTTCTACATAACCAGGGAAATGTTTGTCCAACAGGACCCCTATCTCTTCCCTCCGATCAGAGGCATAACCTCCTCCCGGAAGTTTGAGTGGTCCACCAGCTGCACCCCCTTCTTCGGCAATAATTTTCTTAAGCCTGGCAGCATCCGGCAAATTAGAAGTTTCCCCACAGAATCGTCTCCAAGAGTCCCTCTTAGCCTTCTTTACTGCGAGCTTAAATTCCTTTTGTAGAGCTCTATATTGCTCTGCAGCTCCTGGCCTACCTTTAAGTACCTTATTCAGGGCCCTACATACCCGGTTCTAAGTTTCTGCAGAGCACTACTCCACCATTCACTCTTGTCCCTTATTACCCTTAGGGGACAGTTATTTTCATACGACTCGACCATCGCATTTCGCAAAAATATCGCCGCACCTTCAATTTCACTCGGAGTGTTAAACTTTGCTGGAAAGAAACCAAGCCTCCCCTCCAGCTCCGCTTCATACGCCAGCCAATCAGCTTTACGCGGGTTACGAAAGCTTTGCGCGCCCTCCGCCGAGGTCGCTGCAGCCCAATCGAATTGGATGTATCTATGATCTGACAGCGTCGGATCTTTAGATACCGTCCAATTTTTAATCCTACTTGCCACTTCCGCTGTAGCCATCGTTAGGTCTATCACCGAGTTTCTTACACTAGTTAAGAAAGTAGATTCCCTACCTTTATTGATGATTTCCAGGTCAGTGGTAAATATAAAGTCCAGAAAAGCTCTCCCCCGGTTGTTGATGTCTTCGCTCCCCCAAGCAGTATGATGGGCGTTGACATCCCGAGCCAGTATCAGATTCCACTGCCTTTCTTTACAGTCCTCAACTAAGACTGTCACATTATTAGATGGAGGTGGGTCCGGTGAATCATGTGGCATATAGACAGACGCTACAACCACCGCTCCACCATCCCTTGATCCGGTCTCAATTTTCACTGCGACCAGATCCCTTCCACAGTATTCCCTTAGAAGGGTGGCATTTACATCCCTAGTCAGGACGCATGCCCTAGGCCTAGAAATTGTAGTATCATAAAATAATTGTCCCCTAGTTAGACCTAGTCCCCTGACACTACCCTTGTATGCCCAAGGTTCTTGTATCAGTACGACCTTGGTCCGCTCGGTGACTATCTTATGCTTAAGCAGCGCCGTAGCCTGTGAGCTACGGTGCAGATTGATTTAAACGAAGGGAATACTTACTCCCATTAGGTCGCCTTTACTTCCTCCGTCTCTTTCTCCTTGGGACCATCCTCGGTCTTTTTGCCCAGCACCTGGAAAGATGCTCGGCCCAGCCCATAGAATGGTCTCATCGTCAGCTTATTCAGCTGCTCCACCTCAGCTTCCGGTATGCCGAGAACAAGGCGCCAGCCTTTTGCTTCCTCCTTGTTCATCTCATACCTCGCCCAGCTGCTGGTGTTGAGCCCCGGATTCTGCCTGGCCAATCTCGTCAATATAATATTAACATCATTGACCAGTTTATCCGGTACATGCGCCATGACTCTGACTAGTTTTGGGAGGTCTTTTTGGTCTATTACAACCAATTTGCTCCCCCCCTTAACTAGACTGCCCACGCTTCCTCTGAGCCATTTCTCTGATTCAGTATCAGCGCAAGCAATCCTTATTCCTCCCCGATGCAGGTAGCATCCCTGGAATCTAGGGAAGAAATTCCCGAGGGTAATTTCGTCCATCTTTTCCAGGAGTTCCCCCTGCACCAGATTGGCTTATATAATAATAATAATACAATATAATATAATAATAATATAATATAATAATAATAATAATAATAATAATAATAATAATATAATAATATGGATAGTAATAGATCTGCGGAATTAGAATAGAGATTAACCGTGGCGCTTCAACTTCAACTGATCGTGACGACAACTCAACTTTACGTAACCCTTTTCAGGCGATTAGCAATAATTTGATTTTAGAAACGGAAAATTTATTAAGTAGTATTACATCACGTAATGACACATACTTTCCTACCCCTACTCCTGATACAATTCCAACAGATTCCTCTTCAGATGATGATAGTATTCAGGTAGATACGCGAAAAAATCCGATAGATTTTAAGAAAAATCTAGCCGATGCATTTATAGATGCAAACTTAAAACATGCACAAGCTAACAAGTTGTTAACAGAACTCCGAAAACATGAATCTTTAACGGATTTGCCAAAAGACGCGCGTACAATTTTACAAACACCACGTAGTCACGCTCAAAATATATGTGACCTCGCGGGCGGTAGATATGTTCATTTCGGATTGCAAAAAGCAGTTTTAGATATTTTAAATAAAACGGCTTGTGATTCAATACCGGAAGTTCTGGTGATAGGTTTTAGTACTGATGGTGGCAGCCTTGATAAGCAAGGAAAAGTCCACGTGTGGCCTATTCAAATTCGTGTCCATAATATCCTGAATTGTAAACCAGAGTTCGTTGGTATTTGGTGCGGCACTTCACCAAATACTAAACCATCAAGCGCGGTGGTTTTTTTCTTCAGCGTTCGTTGATAATTTTAATGACAGTATTGAGAATGGCATAACTTTTAATGGAATTCTCAAACCGGTCATGTATCGACCCTTTACGGCTGATGCTCCAGCTCGTGCATTAGCCGCAGGACATATGGGTCACAATTCTGACGTACCATGTTCTCGTTGTAAAGTTTGCCGTACCCCAATAGATAGTTCAGGAGATAAAAAAAAGTTAAGAACAATAAGTAGTGAAAGAAGAACAGATCAGAAATATAGGAATCGCGAGGATGTTTTACATCATAATTTAGATCAGGAATGCGCTTTGAGCCTTCTGAAAGGTTTTGATATAGTCACTAACGTTGTTTTTGATTACATGCATGCCGTTTTATTAGGTGTTACGAAACGCATTATAAGTAATATTGTCACCGGAAAAGATAATCCAAATTTTAAATTAAATAACTTTGATATATCTCGAGTCGACGCTCGATTGGAATGCATCAAAAACGCGTGTCCGGAAGAATTTTCTCGTCGACTAAACGAAATTTCGAAGTTTTCGTTAATGAAAGCTACGGAATTTCGTCAGATTTTAATGTATTCAGGTGCCGTAGTGTTTAAAGATATTATAAATTCTGCTGCATACTTTCATTTTATATTGCTCTCGTGTGCGATTCGTCTTCTTGCTTACCCAATAGCTCGCGAGAATGAGATTAATTGTGCCGAAAATATTATAAAACTTTTTGTAGAAAACGCAGAAGAGCTCTATGGACATCAATTTCTTACGTAAAATTGTCATGTTCTCCTTCATTTAGCTGAAGATGTTAGAAATTTCAGATCTCTCGATAGCTTTTCTGCATTTTTTTATGAAAACGGAATAGGTGCAATTCCCGCATTGTGTCGTAAGCCAACAATGTACTTAGAACAGATATTCAATAGGCGAGCGGAAATCGAAAGTTTGCAAAAGCAACGTAAAAGCCGTATTACAGAGCAAGTTTTAAAACCACGTAAAATTTGGAGTAGCCAATTATTAGCTGTAGAACTTCAGTTAGCGACCGCTCAGTATCAGTCTCTTGAAACTCCGAAATATAAAATAAATATCAACGGTAAAGATAATATTTTTATGTTTAATGACAGAGCGTGTGTAGTAATACAAAATATTGTATTTTTTAATAATAAATATAAAGTAGTCTACAATAAATTCTTACAATCTAATTCGTATTTTAAAGTAGGTGAATGGGATTCGTCGTTGTTTGGAGTTTACCGCTATTCTAAACTTTCAGATCAGGAATGTGTAACAGATATTGAACACATTTTCGGAAAATGCTTTCGTATGCCATATTTTTCGGGTAATAATCCACAACCGACTCCGGAAGAGTTTGCGGTAACACTAATAGAATCTTCGATAACATAAATACTCACATACACGTACACATACAAAATTGCTTGTTGATATTATAAGTATTGCACCAATAAGTAGCTTATATAATTTTAACTTTGTTTATTTATTTTTCAACTTTCAATAAGATAATTATCTTATTAACAATTGAAAAATAATAAAGCAAAATTGAAATTACCTTTAAAGGTACTTATTGTTGCAAGTGTATGTATGTATAATTTAATTAGTTTGCTTATAATATCGACATAACAATATAATGTAATATAATCAAGTCAAATGATTTTAGCTCAAATTACGTTATTTGTGCAAAAACTCTAAGAAAGATGATCGCGAATTCTATATATATATACATACATACACAATTTAAATATTTTTAAACATGCCAGCGTTTTCGACGCTGTCAGTCCTAAGCCTGTTTTAAGTGTGAAGGGAAATATTTGAATTGATGTACATGAAGCTCGAAAATAATAATATAAAATTTGAGCTAAGATCGTTAGTAGATAATATATTATAAAGAAAAAGTTTTTTTTTTGATACCAATAATATTGTGGCAAATACCAAATTTTATGTAATAGTAAAAAGTAAACACAAAAAAAAAAAATATATATATTCATAGATTTTATACAATTTTTACATGTAAAAATAAATCAGTACTGGTACCATAATAAAAAAATACATTTTAAATGCAATTATAAAAAGTTCTATTACTAAAAAATGATTCATTACCTCATAAAATACATAAATTAAATAAAATTCGATAGATAATGAGTGATTTCATCCAAAAAAATAATAAAATATATATTTTTTTATTTGGAGTTGGCAGACGTGGATATTTTCTATGTTTAGGCCACGCGTCTGAAATTTTTCTACAAAAAAAAATTATTGTACGTTAATTTTATTTTTTTTTTATCATGAAGCTGTCTCAACAATCAATGGGTTAAAAGTCGTGGCAAACTAGGGATTAAAGAGCGTAGTATGACCTACTTTCCAAACAATTCGGAAAGGTCAGAAAGTGTTATTAATGCTATGCAAGCAAAATTGAGCAGTCTTGGACCACCATGCCCTACACCTGCATCATTACCTCACATAACTCCAGTCCAAAATGATACCAATATTGAACACTCAACACCAAAATCAATTAATATTCATGGTAATTTCTATTTTTACATTTTTTTTTAGGTTAATCCTTCTATTATATATACAGTTTATTAGAATGACCCAGATTATTTTTTTTTACTATTTGATATATATGAGCGAACCTCGGTATAATACCGGTATAATACCGCTCGAGTTTCATACTTTCATACTTTCATACCACTTTAGTAATGCCATGTATGAGAATTTTTATATACCACGTCGTACACCATTTTTATACTTTTGTAAAAAAATTATTTATTGCTTATTTAAGTGACCAAAATGCTAAAGAAACAAGTAGCTAGAGGTAGAGATGCTTTTAAAAAGAAGACATTTCTTGTAGAATTATTGTTAATTAATTGAACATTTAAATAAGCAATAATTCTACAAAAAATTTCTTCTTTTTGAAAGCATCTCTCCCCTATATAATAACTGCCAAAATAATTGATTTAAAAAAAAAAAAAAAAATACGTAAAGTGTATTTTATCAAGGACAAATATCTGTCAAAATTTCAAAAAGTTCTGAGGATGGGTTATCCAAACCAACGTCTCGAATTGGCGTTTTCGCTCATATATATATATATATATCAAATATATATATTATATATATAATATAATATAATATAATATATAATTATTTTATATATATATAGTTCATATATTTTATATATATAAATATATATTTTATTGCGTTCTAAACCACAATATAAGTATTAAATTTTTTTTAAATAATATTTAAACAACAAAATTCTTTAGCTCCAACAACACAAAATCAATCAGTATCAGAAAGATTAAATTTAGGAATTTTACTCGAAGATCCAGAAGATGATGTTAATGATGTTAATAATGATAATAGTAATTGTGATAATAATAATAAATCTACATTATCAAATGTTAAAGGAATTGTTGATGTTCCATCTCCAGGTCTATCACCTGTCCCGTAAGTCACAATAATCCTTCCTATCCACATTTTTTTACATCTTTTAACTTAATTATCATTTTTGGATGGTTATCACTTACATATAAATTTTTTAGTTATTAATAATATCCAGGAAGATTGCCCGATTCAAGTGGTTTAGTAGCTATGAGAACCTAAGGAGAACATGTAGAAAATAGAAATAAATAGTTCTTTAAATAATTCTAAAATAAGTTCTTCAAAAATTCCTGAAATAAGTTCATTAAAATCTTCAAAAATAAGTTCTTGTTTTAAAAATAAATCCTTTGAAAATAATAATTTCAAAATAACGTCATCTTCCACCATCACGATCAATTTTATTTATATATAATTCATGATAACTTCATAAACAATTAATTATATGAATCTTTTATTTCTATTTTATTTTATTTTTATTTCATTACCTTTTTTTTAAATGTTTTCCCTAGGTTACCAACGCTACTAAATCACTCTAAAAACTCGGGTAAACTTTCTGGCGTTGTTTATTATATTTAAAAAAAAATCCGAGTCACTAAATTATAATAAATACATAGACTACGAAAACAACAATACGAACAACATACAAATTTTTAAATTTTTGAGACAGATGTAAAAAATAATATTTAACATTATCCTGGTGAATAAAATAATCCATTTTTCCCCAATAAAAATCCTGCAAATATGAATCTAATCATTTATTCTTCAACGATTTTTTATAAAATATGTATTAACATTTTATAAATAGTGAAAATGGTAAATAGTAAATTTTAGAAATCGTAGGAAAATCACAAATTTAATTTTCAATTTCCTAGAGTCCAAAGTCATGAAGTAATTCTTCGTGCAATAAATGAAATGGATCAGAGGCACGTTGCAGTATTAAGGTATTACTGAATTAAATTATATTATGTATTGATAGAAACCTAATTCATAAGTTCTTTCAACTTTCACCTTAAAGCTGAATGTCAAAATCTTAAAGAAAAATTCTCTCTTATTTTCTTTTTCTAGGTTAAACAAAGATCTATAATATTAAATTTTCTTTTTAATGTTTTACCACGATTTAACCGAAATAATTTGTGTCAAAGTTGACAGCAACTAAGCTTTTTAACACACAAGCATTGAAAAACCCTTTCGTCGTCTTACCTTGACTTTGACATTCAGCCTTAACTTGTAATAAGTTTATTTATTATTAAATTACTGTAATTTAAACGTTTTTTTTTTTCAAGTAATTTGACTCAGGCAATTAAAGCTCTGAATCAAACGTATGATGTCAATCATACAGTAAAGCAACCTCCAAGAATGCCATTCAAAACTGTAGATGATTTTCATCACTTTGAAAAAAGTGATTAAAACAATCAAAAACAATTGGTAATTTTTATTTTATTTTATTAAATAAGTACAAGGCCCTTCTATGAAAGTACAATTATTTATTAATGTTATAATCTTTAACGTTATTATTATTTTATTAAAATAATTTTTCTCCATTTATTTAGATTCATTATTTAGTTAGCATGGGTGGTTTATCAATGACACCACGTGACATCGTCAGGGCATTTTGGCAGCGTTGTTTCCATAAAAATAATGAGTTGGTTTCAAAATTAATATGGAAACGACGTGCCAATTTTTCTGACCGGGTAATCTAAAGTCGAGGAACTAAATTTTTGGCATGTTGTAAAAGTAAGTAGTTTCAGTTATAACTCAAATTCCATGTTGAATTGCCGGAGATAATCATTTAATTGTCATGTAATTTCAAACTACTCTACAAACTACTCTACAGAAGTATACTAATTTATTAATTATTTTTATACTAAATTATTAATTTTTTCAAAGGCACTTTTCATTTTTTATTTTCGAATAATGATATTATTATTATTTTTATCTTGAACTATAGGAAATTATTAATTTTTAGAGGCACTTGAACGTATCTGCAAGCGCAAAATTGCAGAAAAAGATTATCATGGATACGCTCAAGCTGCACTTAAATTATTAAAGGTAAAGAAAATCCAAGCTGCCAAAAAAATAAATGAAAGTGAAAAAGAAAATGAAGTAGAGGATAGTTATATTGAAACTGAGTTTCTTGATGATGAAGATGGAGGAAATAATGTTTAAGATATTATTTAATATTTAATTTATTACTGTTTTTCATTTATTACTGTTTCTAAATATATAATTAATAAAGTTTTCTATTATTAATATACGATTCTCGTTCATTTTATGTATTTATTTAATATAAATAATATTAATTTAACATAAATTATTATGTATAATAATTTTTTTCAATTTTAATAATTTGAAGCAGGTACCGGAAAAAAAATCTTTACAGTAAGTAATTATTCTTTTTGAAAGAAATTATTTTGTTCTAACTATATTATAGCCAATATTCATGTTTTTAGAAAAAAAAAAAAATTTAAAAATCAATCATATATTGAAGTTGTAATTTAAATTTTTTCAACTAATTTTTCAATAAACAACTTATATTGTTATTAATTATTGAGCAAAAGAAATTATTTTTTCTAATAATATTATAGCCAATATTCATGCTTTTATACTAAAAAAAAATTTTTAATCAATTATTGAAGTTATAATTTAATTTACAATAATAATGTTCCAATAAACAATTTATATTATTATTTTTCAAGTAAAAAAAATTTTTTTTTTCAACAGTATTACTTTTATATAAAAAAAAAAAAAAAAAATTTAAATCAATCAATTATTGAAGTTGTAATTTAATTTATAATAATAATGTTCCAATAAACAATTTATATTATTATTTTTTAAGTTAAAAAAAATTTTTTTTTTCCAACAATATTACGGCCGATATTCATGCTTTTATATAAAAAAAAAAAAAATTTAAATCAATTAATTATTGAAGCTGTAATTTAATTTATAATAATAATGTTCCAATTAACAATTTATTTATAATATTATCTTTCAAGTAAAAAAAAGTTATTTTTTTTATAACAATATTATAGTCAATAATCATGCTTTTTTTACAAAAAAAAAAAAAAAAATTTTAAATCAATTAATTATTGATAGGTGTAAATTAATTTTTAATAATAATTTCTCAATAAACAATTCAAACATTTTTTTGTGCTAAAAAATATTGTTCTTAATTTATATGTTTTTACTATTTTTATTGCTATTATTTTATATATTATATAAAATTATTATCAAAAAAAATTACCGGAAAAAAAATATTAAATTTCTAGTAACAATTTCCGGAAAAAAAATTGTAAATATATAGAAAGCATTACTAGAAACAGTTACCAGAAAAAAACTTGTAAATATCTAGAAAGCATTACTAGTAACAATTACCGGAAAATAAATGGTAAATTTTTAGAAATCATTTCTGGAAATGGTTTCCGATTAATTAATGGTAAACTTCTAGTAATGTTCACTAGAAAATTACCGATAATTTACCAGTAATATATTACAGGTTATGTATGGTTATCTGGGTTGCATCAGCTTGTGTGTACCTGAAGCTCAACTTAAAAGTGCCTAGAAGTTGTCAAGTCTATAGAATACATAAATCATAGGAATTACTTTAAAAAAATAAAAGATTAATATTCATACTTGCAGAAAATATTTACCATAACCTTAATTTAAAAAATCAAAAAGTGGGCTTGTTAAAATGGAAGATGTTACTCTAATGTCTTCAATTTCTCCAATGTACTTACGCTCTCAAGAAATAAATGACAATGTTGAAAAATATCATTTGTTCGAATTTAGGTATTCACTATATAAAGATACCATGTCTCAAATTGCTGTGAAACGTCAAATGGTTGATGCTTTTATGCAATATATTGAGTTTATGCGTGACCAAATTATACACCATCGTCAAACATCTTAAGTCACAGATGAAAACATTAGGAATAAATTTATATGAATGAGTTACAATGAGTTTACAAGATGTAAGTCATTGATTTTTTTTTTGTTTACTTATTTCTTATATTCTAATTTATTTAACAATTATATAATAATTTTATATTATAGTTTATGGATCTAGACTACATTAAGAATTCATCGATCCCTGATCTTGTCGATACAAGGTGCATGAAAACTAGAAAATTACAATTACGTCTTTGGACTGAATATATTAATATGAAACACTTGAAATTTTCTACAAAGTTAGAATTAGATCGATTGAAAAATATTATAAGGACACCTGTTATTGAACTATATAACATGTGCAAAGATGTTACTCCACAAATACATGATTATATGACACGTTTGATGAATGGTGTTGATTATAACGATGATTCTGCCAATGAGACAGAAGAGTCTACCTAAACTATATTATATCTCAAAAAATTATAAAACTTTATTGTAAAATTTTCTAATTACCTATATTGCAATATATTAATTAATATAGGTATTTATCAATATAGTAAAATCAAAAAATATGATAATAATAATGTTATGTGATTTTGTTGATTGAATAAATTTATAAAAATAAATAAATCTACAAAAAGTTATAATAATAAAAAAACTGTTTTCACAATATTTTTATTGTAAAAAAATTAATATAAATTAATTATTCATTTAAATCAATTCTAAAAAAGCAATAAAAAAAATATACATAATAAAGAAATAAAAATACAAACATGTATCTTCGACATAAAATCTTGATCATTACCTATTGATATTACTTTAATTAATTATAATTTCAACGATGGAGATGGTGATGATGATGATGATGTTGATAATGCCACAAATCGTTTACTTGAAGGTGAAGGTGCTCTTATTGCCTACAAGCATTAAATTGTTCTAATAATTATTATCATTGTTATTGTTTTTATATATTTTTATAAATAATTTTCTTTATATTATACCGGGTGTCCCATTTTAATCTATTAATGAATTTTTTTTCTTTAATATGGCTCAAATTAAAGAATAGTTCAAATAAAAGTTGTAGGAAACAGAGGGAGACATAGGAATAAAAAAAAAAATCGAAAAAATTCAAAATGGCGGAGTTTCCGGTATAAACATACATTTTAAATGCAATTATAAAAAGTTCTATTACTAAAAAATGATTCATTACCTCATAAAATAAATAAATTAAATAAAATTCGATAGATAATGAGTGATTTCATCCAAAAAAATAATAAAATATATATTTTTTTATTTGGAGTTGGCAGACGTGGATATTTTCTATGTTTAGGCCACGCGTCTGAAATTTTTCTACAAAAAAAAATTATTGTACGTTAATTTTATTTTTTTTTATCATTAAGATGTCTCAACAATTAATGGGTAGAGGTCGTGGCAAACTAGGGATTAAAGAGCGTAGTATGACCTCCTTTCCAAACAATTCGGAAAGGTCAGAAAGTGTTATTAATGCTATGCAAGCAAAATTGAGCAGTCTTGGACCACCATGCCCTACACCTGCATCATTACCTCACATAACTCCAGTCCAAAATGATACCAATATTGAACACTCAACACCAAAATCAATTAATATTCATGGTAATTTCTATTTTTACATTTTTTTTTAGGTTAATCCTTCTATTATATATACAGTTTATTAGAATGACCCAGATTATATTTTTTTACTATTTGATATATATGAGCGAACCTCGGTATAATACCGGTATAATACCGCTCGAGTTTCATACTTTCATACTTTCATACCACTTTAGTAATGCCATGTATGAGAATTTTTATATACCACGTCGTACACCATTTTTATACTTTTGTAAAAAAATTATTTATTGCTTATTTAAGTGACCAAAATGCTAAAGAAACAAGTAGCTAGAGGTAGAGATGCTTTTAAAAAGAAGACATTTCTTGTAGAATTATTGTTAATTAATTGAACATTTAAATAAGCAATAATTCTACAAAAAATTTCTTCTTTTTGAAAGCATCTCTCCCCTATATAATAACTGCCAAAATAATTGATTTAAAAAAAAAAAAAAAAATACGTAAAGTGTATTTTATCAAGGACAAATATCTGTCAAAATTTCAAAAAGTTCTGAGGATGGGTTATCCAAACCAACGTCTCGAATTGGCGTTTTCGCTCATATATATATATATATATCAAATATATATATTATATATATAATATAATATAATATAATATATAATTATTTTATATATATATAGTTCATATATTTTATATATATAAATATATATTTTATTGCGTTCTAAACCACAATATAAGTATTAAATTTTTTTTAAATAATATTTAAACAACAAAATTCTTTAGCTCCAACAACACAAAATCAATCAGTATCAGAAAGATTAAATTTAGGAATTTTACTCGAAGATCCAGAAGATGATGTTAATGATGTTAATAATGATAATAGTAATTGTGATAATAATAATAAATCTACATTATCAAATGTTAAAGGAATTGTTGATGTTCCATCTCCAGGTCTATCACCTGTCCCGTAAGTCACAATAATCCTTCCTATCCACATTTTTTTACATCTTTTAACTTAATTATCATTTTTGGATGGTTATCACTTACATATAAATTTTTTAGTTATTAATAATATCCAGGAAGATTGCCCGATTCAAGTGGTTTAGTAGCTATGAGAACCTAAGGAGAACATGTAGAAAATAGAAATAAATAGTTCTTTAAATAATTCTAAAATAAGTTCTTCAAAAATTCCTGAAATAAGTTCATTAAAATCTTCAAAAATAAGTTCTTGTTTTAAAAATAAATCCTTTGAAAATAATAATTTCAAAATAACGTCATCTTCCACCATCACGATCAATTTTATTTATATATAATTCATGATAACTTCATAAACAATTAATTATATGAATCTTTTATTTCTATTTTATTTTATTTTTATTTCATTACCTTTTTTTTAAATGTTTTCCCTAGGTTACCAACGCTACTAAATCACTCTAAAAACTCGGGTAAACTTTCTGGCGTTGTTTATTATATTTAAAAAAAAATCCGAGTCACTAAATTATAATAAATACATAGACTACGAAAACAACAATACGAACAACATACAAATTTTTAAATTTTTGAGACAGATGTAAAAAATAATATTTAACATTATCCTGGTGAATAAAATAATCCATTTTTCCCCAATAAAAATCCTGCAAATATGAATCTAATCATTTATTCTTCAACGATTTTTTATAAAATATGTATTAACATTTTATAAATAGTGAAAATGGTAAATAGTAAATTTTAGAAATCGTAGGAAAATCACAAATTTAATTTTCAATTTCCTAGAGTCCAAAGTCATGAAGTAATTCTTCGTGCAATAAATGAAATGGATCAGAGGCACGTTGCAGTATTAAGGTATTACTGAATTAAATTATATTATGTATTGATAGAAACCTAATTCATAAGTTCTTTCAACTTTCACCTTAAAGCTGAATGTCAAAATCTTAAAGAAAAATTCTCTCTTATTTTCTTTTTCTAGGTTAAACAAAGATCTATAATATTAAATTTTCTTTTTAATGTTTTACCACGATTTAACCGAAATAATTTGTGTCAAAGTTGACAGCAACTAAGCTTTTTAACACACAAGCATTGAAAAACCCTTTCGTCGTCTTACCTTGACTTTGACATTCAGCCTTAACTTGTAATAAGTTTATTTATTATTAAATTACTGTAATTTAAACGTTTTTTTTTTTCAAGTAATTTGACTCAGGCAATTAAAGCTCTGAATCAAACGTATGATGTCAATCATACAGTAAAGCAACCTCCAAGAATGCCATTCAAAACTGTAGATGATTTTCATCACTTTGAAAAAAGTGATTAAAACAATCAAAAACAATTGGTAATTTTTATTTTATTTTATTAAATAAGTACAAGGCCCTTCTATGAAAGTACAATTATTTATTAATGTTATAATCTTTAACGTTATTATTATTTTATTAAAATAATTTTTCTCCATTTATTTAGATTCATTATTTAGTTAGCATGGGTGGTTTATCAATGACACCACGTGACATCGTCAGGGCATTTTGGCAGCGTTGTTTCCATAAAAATAATGAGTTGGTTTCAAAATTAATATGGAAACGACGTGCCAATTTTTCTGACCGGGTAATCTAAAGTCGAGGAACTAAATTTTTGGCATGTTGTAAAAGTAAGTAGTTTCAGTTATAACTCAAATTCCATGTTGAATTGCCGGAGATAATCATTTAATTGTCATGTAATTTCAAACTACTCTACAA